>CCAG010013735.1:0-102821 GCA_001077435.1 Glossina morsitans morsitans | reverse complement strand
GAGAGAGAGAGAGAGAGAGAGAGAGAGAGAGAGAGAGAGACCGAGGGAGAGAGAGAGAGTCGAATGTCGATTCCATTTCAAAATGTAGTCAAATAATCATTTATGGATTTTGCAGATTTAGTTAAAATTAAGTTTAGTATTAGGTGATGGTGAGCGAAGGAAGAAAATTAAAGCAAAAAATCGAAAAAATAAAAACAGATAATTAAAATATATTTAAAAAAGTTTACGTCGTAATAGGATATCGTCAGGAACACATTTGTTTAGTATTTGTAATTATCCACACACATACAAGGGATTGGATGCATTTTCGATTTTTGTAAAAGTAAACATTATTTTGGCACAACATTTATTATATATATTTATATATATGTGAATGCATACATACATGTGCACGTATTGATATATTCAACTAATCTTAATAACTTTATGTTTTCGATAAATTTAAATGCTTTTTATTGTTGTCGTTAAATTTAATATAAATAAATAATAAAACTTATGAAAGTCGCAAATCATTTTTATTTAATGTCTAAAGAATTGCTAAAAAGACCGGCTTGACCGGCAAAACAAATGAAAATAATATATAAAAGCAGATCTCACAATCTTTGTCTTTTGAAAAAGTGCTCGTAAAATTACTGAACTTTACGTGTTTAGCATTTTCGTATATTCCGGTTTCCTTGCGTTAGCATTTTCCTTTGGACTCCCACCAAACGCAACGGGGGGACTAAGTTGTATATTTGATGACTGTAGACTTGCATGTGTGAACGAATCGTGCTCACTCTTAAACTTATGGTATATGTGTCGCAATCTCTTTTCGGAGTTATTCCAATGACGGACATGGCTAAATGATATTAAAATTTGATATCGTTAAAAAATATATATATATATATATATATTTATATATATATATATTTATATTTTGTGTAGTCTCTTTCTGGGTATTGCTAACGCATGCTCGAGGCTTCAAGTTTTTGCTCATCCTTCCGTCGTTGGTGGAAAAGCGATAAATTTGAAAAAAATTTTAAATGCTCGAGTGGTTAAAATATACTAAAGTGGAAACTCTTTGAAATTGTTTTGAAGGACTGAAAATAGATTCATTTACGTAAAAAAAATAATTGTCATAATACGCTACGCGCGGTAAATGCAAACAAAAAATATAAAAAATTTTTCGGTAAACTAAAACGTATTTGATTTGTATGTGTACTGCCATGGACAAATGGTTGGAAACATTTTATTTGAGAGCTGAAGGTCTCCAATGGAAAGTTTGCTTTTGAATATCTTCTCACAAAACAACTGTTGGCAGGATGTCGAAGTTTAAAGAAAGATCATCTGCTTCAACACTACAACTGCCGATGTTTCATGCAGGCATCTCTTGTGTAACACGGAATTTGTCAAGCACGGTTTCAATACACCATCGTGCAAAAATTGCGCATTTTATAACACGATTCGAATATGTGTTGTTTTTTAATTGATTTTTACTTTATATTTATTTTATCGTTAACAAGATGAATTCCAACCCATTTTAAGGGCAAATTTGATAATCTAATAATTTTTGAGGAAAATTAATTTTGTAATTGTCATTATTATCTTTCGAATATATTTTTAAATTTTATCTTTTACATCGCAATCTTCAATTTCATATATTTTTTTTTTAGAAAAATTCGAAGTGAAGTTACTTTTTCATTTATATGTAAATTTTGGACGCAATTTAAGCTATCATCAAATTTTAAATCTTAAAACTTTCTCTCGATATAACGCGATACACATTACCTTGTTTTATATTATATCTAAGTTTAATTTATGTTATTTTATATCTTAGTATAAATAAGTTAATAAAAAAGTTTCGTGTAACAGTGTTCGGATACAGCGCGATACGAATTAACCGCGTGTTATGCGAGGGACGCTTGCGTATACTAATTGAGTCAATTTGATTCACTTTTTTTGTATGTCTAGCAAAGTCGTACAAAACGAAGATAGGAAGTTGGTATTTGGCGGATCTATTTCTTAACCGATTGAATCGATATAATAGGCAACAAACATAAGCAATCTTATGTTTACAATTCGCGAAGATATTACCGATAATTTTGATGCAGCTAATGGTTAAATAGTTGATTTTGATCGTGTATACATTATTTTACGCTTATTGAATCATCTTTTCTACTATCACTCTTTTTGTGCTTTTTTATGAGACCAGCATTGCGATGAGCATTGCGGGGAGACTGAATTTGATTATATTATAGATATTTAATGGCCTTTACATAAAAATAAGTCATGAAAAATTTTTAAACATTATATGCCTTTATGAAGCTCGAAAGTTGAGAAGAGGTAAAGTGAAGTTCTCGGCAGTTCTAGTGTTAATTATACTTATCCATAATTTGCGGAGATGTAGGCTGACTAAATGAAAATGTATCGCTCACTATAAATTATACAATAAGATATAAAAAAGAAAACAACAACAACATTTAATTAATTGAATCATTGAAAAAATAGCTGAAACGCCATAAATAAATATGAATAAAATCAATCCAAATGATTTGAAGTACATGAAGAACGCCCCACGCTTAAATAGGTAAATGGACGACGCTACGACAATTGAACGATTACAAAAACATATTAAAGCTAACACACAAAATAGGTGTAATAAATGAAATAGGAAACCAACTTGAAGCTGGCGTTAAAGTTCTATGGGATGATTTCAAACACACCGGATAGGGTATTCAAAAAGGCAACTTTTAAGTAAATTGTGCAAGTATTTTTATCTAATTTTTAGGCCTTTGAACTTAAAAATGGTAAACTGAGGCCAGCTTTTTTTGTCGTTGTGGTGCCGTCGGCTAGCTCCGGATTTATTGTTGCACTTTTGCGTGATATTTTTTGTTCCAGAGGTGGATGCTGCTGAGAGCGATCGATATGAGGAGGCAGCTGAATGTTGAGAGGATCGCGTAAACGACGTAAATCGTATTCAATTTCAGCAATTTCACGTTTTAAACTATTGTAAGTGGTTACATCGAAATTCTTTTTATTGGCACGTTTGTACATGGTTAAGAGGTATTGTCGTTTGTTAACATCCGGCATATTGTATTCCTAGTTATAAGAAAGTTATAAACGAGGAAATATTTAAGAAATTTAAAATGTCAAAAAAAAAAAAAAAATAAAAACTGAAACTTACGATACGTGTAATGCAGTAATAGGCATACATGGCCATACCCGTGCCATAGGTTACAAAATAGGTTACCGGTTCCATAATATCCCAAGAGTATTCCCACCAAGTTAGTCGCGCCAAAATTCCAAACTGCACTGACATCAAACCCAATCCCAACCAATTCATTATTGTTGTTTTGCGTTTCGCTTGCTCACTCAATTCCGTCTTTTCCTTTAAATGAAACATAGAAAGAAATTTCAACCAAACATTACAATTACTTGACTACATTGTGGAATAACCTACGCTTTCTAAAGGAGCTAACTTATACTTTAAGTCTTCTAGTCTTGTTACCAATTCCTGTTCCTTTTGTATATGATATTCGCCTACATTCAGAGCTTCGTACAGCTGTTAAATTAAACAAATGTTAAGTGAAAACATAATTTAATATTTGATTTATGCTTTACTTGGCCAACTAGAGCACGAATTTTCCCCAGGTTATTCAGCTCTTCCAGTATAACTCGTTCTCTCTCAGGTGGTACAACTTTGTATTTCTGGTCATTAATGTATATCCTAGAATTTATCATTGATTTTTTTGTGTTTTCTTCACTTCTTTTGTGCAATCGCTTACCAAAACGGCTCATCCAGTAGACTTTCCACGTTACATGAGGATGCTATTCGGATACCATTTTTATTAAGTATTGTGGCGCGATCAATACCCCGATCTTCCGTTTTCAACATTTCAATAAAATTTCCGACCGTATGGGTAATTGGTTTCAGTGCAAAGCGACACTTTTCATTTCTACTGGGTAGTGGTATGACGAAATACGGAAAGCCATTAACATATTCGACGGATATATCTCCTAAGAGGGGGTATAAGAAAGAAATAAAAATTTTTAATATTAACTGAACGCCAAGCAATATTGACAAGTCTGCAAGTCTATTTGTACGGTTCGAATGATTCCTCTTAAAAAGAATTCATATTTTTTTTATTTTTTTTTTTTTTTACGACGAAAATGGAAAACATAACGTATTTACAATAGTTTAGATTGCGAATAAAATATTTGTTGTCGTCGACCATTTCGATGATTCCAATCACTAAAAACATAATATTTATTTATCTAAAAACATACAAAAACATGAAAACGATCTAACACTCGTAATATTTCTATTCCGAGGCGAGCGTTTACTCGATCGTCTCTAAGCAAGAAAAAACCAGTTCGTGCTTTCTTTTCCGTCTCTAAAAGGTTTTAAATGCACGTCCAGTATATGAGACGGCAGAAATAGCCATCCGGACCTTAAAAAATGTGCCATCGGTATATAATAAAATACTTTCATTTGAGAGGTCTTAGTATAATCTGTCTTAAAGACCAGTTAAATTTTGCTCTGAGAGAATCCGCTCTTTCGTCTAAAACAAAAACATATTGTATGAGACGAGAGAGTTGAAACGGGGCCGTACATGCCAAGGAGATGAGCATCAAAACAATAGAACAATTCATAAATCTGCCTGCTATTGTTGTGGTCAAAATTAACAGCTGCAATAGTTACCGTCCATTAGATTATTTTCTCCTTCCAAATGTGAAAAAATACCTTGGTGCTGAAAGATTTCCATCTGTACAAAGATGGTAACCCCTCTTGACAGCTATTTTTAAGAGCTCAACAATTGTTATGCTGGTTATTGAAACTATCGAGTGTCACAAAGACAAGGATATTCAGGCGAAAGAAGGCTGAGAGAAGGCTGAGGATGAGAAAAAAAATATATATTTTTCTAAATTTTTACACTTTCGCATTCGGAACTCGACGATATAGCTTCCGTTCCAATGTATTATCCGCTTTAATTGCTTTATCTGCGGACCCGCATCCACTCGCAATATTAATCGATTTTCTTGAATTTACTTTCATATGATCGATCCAATCCAAGTGAAAGGCATTACACAACCATTGCTATGCACTCGAAAAACTTTATAATACATAGTACATATGTGTATGCAAATTGACTTATCGTGTAATACTACCGCATATACATGTGCTCATAAATTGTAGAGGAAACCTATAAATTATTCAAGCTATTGAAGAATTAATATTCTCGGTGGTATTACGGCTGAGTTGAGTTTATCAATAAACGAATAAGAAGATTATAGTCGAGCCAGGCCGCCCATTAGATGTCCTAAATCGTTTCGTGTAATACAAAAATTATACACTATTTATATAAAAAGGCGTAGATTTCATGAAAGCCCTCGTATTGGGAAATGCCTTAAAAGATCAACTGACGTGATCCAAATTTAGCCAACGTAATTTACTTATCAAAGAATTTAAAATTTTTCATTTTTTCTGTTATAGAAAGCTACAAGTTAGACTTCGTTGGCATGTAAGGGTTCGCTTTTCATAAGAATGCTTACATATATGGTGGGGCATGAAAAATAAACCTATGTGATCCGAATTCCCTACGGTTAATTTTTATCGACAAATTTTCATCATAAGATATTAAAAGTACGAATTTTTTTTAACATAAAAGGGTTTATATTTCATCTTTAAGGTGATGCTATTCAAAGAGTACATCCGCTTGATTCAAATTTCATATAATTAAGTTTCATAGCAAATTACTCTTCTTAACCAATTGTGATCATAAAATATAAGGAATTGGACTTTTTTTGCCAAACAAAGGCTTATTTTCCATTGGAATCCTTATATGGGGTGGGATTCGAAAAATAGATCTATAACAGAGATTACTCTTGTGGAACAATTTTCCTCATGAAATTGCAATTGGTAATTAGACCTTTTTACCATATCAGGATTCATTTTTCTTAGGAATGGTTATATGGGAGCGGGTTGAAGAGATTTCCCCATTTGATCCAAATTGTTCACAACAATTTGCTGAATGCTGAAGTACTGTACTAATATACTAAGCGGTTTTTGTCGCGGAACATTGCAAATCCATTTTCATATAACGACAGACAGACAGGCATGCTTTGATTGATTCAGAAAATGATTTTCAATCGATCGATGTTGTTTTTTTTATTATTACATAGATTCGCACAAAGCTAATGCACCTTGTGTCAAAAGTGATAAAATAAACCAGAGTGAAGTAAGTATACTTTCAATATCATAAGAGAGAGTAGAGTATTTGCTATATGTGAAATTTCAGCCTTCTCTCTGAAATCATATTAATTCCAGAAGGTCAGATATAGTCGGACAGAAAGACGAAATTAATCAGACCGCTTTCAAATCACAATTCATGAGGCCAATGTGATAGCAAGTTTATTATGGTTACTTCTTAGAATAGCGACGATGGACGTGACGAATCATTAGTTGGAATAGTTTGTAAATAAAAGCTTAAAAATATTGTAACGCGATTCGATTAAATTATTTTATTGTGATTTTAGATTTTATTCTCTAAGTTAGACGATTGCTTCTGAAGTGTATAACTGTTCGATTTTAGGCGTTCAGATGCTGTCTTGCAGAGACATGCACATAACTGTACATACGAAGTTTTTAAGGAAAAAGCATTTCCTTAGTAAACATTAATTTTCGTGTCATTTTTAATTATTTTGATAAGAGAATATTTTCGAAGAAGAAAAACATTGTTTATTTTTCGAGTTTTTATAGAAAAGTGAAAAAAAAACGAAAAAAACATTAATAATTGATCTGAGGATAGGTGGCATTCGACGATCGTGTGTTTTTGATGCGTAAAACAATTGTAATAAAACTTTTTTCTTTTTAAGTTGTAAACACAGATAGACGGCGTTAACAATTTTCTTTAAGCGCAATTCGCATGAAGGCCGAGTGCAACAAATAAAATGAATGATGGCTGGGCTCTAGATGGAAAGAACTATCTCATCGCTTTACTAACTCTTTGACTGACTGAGTGAGTAACTGACTGACTAACTGACTGATTAACTGTTTGTTATTGTTATTGTATGTAAGTATAACTATTTTTTTTACTTTTCTTTAATGTGGGAATGTGGGTAAGTAGTTGATGTTGGTGCCAGCGATGCGATGCTTTTATGGGTGTTTATTCATCTGCGCATGTCTGTTATTGTACTTGTTGCTGTTTTGGTTAATTATTATTTTCATGCATTTTGATTTTTTGGGATTTCGAACATTTTCAATGTTTCAGTTGCCGTTTTTTTTCTTTTTTTTTTCATTTTTTCTATTGCCTTCATTTCTTTTTCTCCAGCAATTTTCCGTTTGCGTCGCTGATTGCAAATGTGAAAAGTATTAGAAAAAAAAACCAGTCAAGTTTTAGATTTTCGCGTTTACAGACGTTTTCAACTTGTTGCGCCCCGAAGTGTTCTCGCAAACACATCACAATTGTCCAAAACAATTTAGAAAAAAGAAAGTGGGTGTATTGTAAAAAATGTGCGTGCGATAATCAAAAAGTACTTGAAAATATACAAACACATTTGAATAGCATAAGCAAACTTAACCGCTCAAAATTATGTATGCAAATATTTTCCTCTACATTCCTCTATTCATCAGGATTTTCTTAAAAAAAAAAAAAACTAAAACTACTAAATGAAAAACAACAAATTATTCATCTGAAAGCTTTTACATCTGATATATTGATCTGATTATTGCATGATGTATAGGGAGAGCGAGTAGAAAGCAACATATGCACGGTTGCGAATTGATTCCTGAGTGAATTGTTAAGCTTGCGCTCTACTAAAATCCATATGTAAATCACACTAACGTACATGCTTATCCAGTCACTTATATACATATATATGTATACTTGTATATATATATATATATATATATATATGTATATATATTCATATGCGTACTTATTTATTTTGCTTGTCATTCTTGTGTTCGTTGCAGTGTGTGTGTGTGCGTTATGGTTTATGTATGTGTGCATATGTAAACGCATATACTTTGCATAAATTTCGTTAATAACACGTAGGAACTTTTCCTGCATGCACTTACAAAGGCAAGCAAGTTCGCACCATCATTTACCATCAGTTCTTATCAATATATGGATTGTTGTGGCGTTACGTTTATCCCGATGCAACGCACACATTATGCATTTGACGACGATATGTGAACGTGTATGGTAATATGAAGACTCCTACATTCACTGCTCTCCCCTATATACATATATAGAAACATAGTTATCCAAACTGAAGACAGTTAATGCAAATAACATTTTCATCGTAGCTTGTGTAGCGGTTTTTGTTCGCGCAGGTCGCACAAAATTTCATGAATCTTTGTTGCTTGCTTTGATACAAGCAGAAACTAAATTAATTATCTCTATGCATGCTCCGACTTTGGTAACTAATGTTCTAATATGTCATTGGCCCATCAATGGTGGCATAGATGGCATTCGGTTACCAGGAAAACCACTGTTGATAGCCAGAGAATTTCGGCATATGTTTACTGATGCTTGCAGTTAATTATGCTTGTGGTGGTAATTGTTGCGGCAGATTGTTGCGTCCATTTCTATAATAACATCTCACATGGCATCCTTTATTGTGCCAAGAATTTTCAAGCCATACAACTATGGTGTCAAAGCTTCAATGCATTCTCTTCTTACTTCTTTTTGTTTTTTGCTTTCATGAAATCAAGCTCATCTAATTCAATGGATGCTTTATGATAGATGTGATGAATGCCTGATATATGATCGATCGATGTTTTAATGGTTTAAAGAAAAACAAAAAAAAGTATACAAATAAATAAACATGATTTCATATTATAATTAATGATGGACGATGGATAAGCGAGCGGTTTTTTAATTAAGTACATGTTTCCAAGAAATAAAAATTAAAAAAAAAACAACAAAATTAAAATCGAAAGAAGACGCTGCTTGCAGTGCTGTAGGACGCCTTCATTTTCTCCTTCTTTTTTACTCTTTTTGATACCCTACACCCACTCGTAGTACAAGGATGTACTAAGTTTGTGTGGAAGTAAGGCACACCTAGAAGAATTTGAGATGGACTCAGCTTATAAGTCCGCCTATCGCTCTACCCGTCTTCTTTTCATGCCTTTAATCTATCAGTCGCAAATTGTTGAGATAGTTTGATGAAATTTGGTACACTGATGTGTTATAACGATCGATCCAGAATTAATTCCATAATCTATCTAAGCTGTGCTGTCCGTCGGTAAATCTCGTTTTCTCGAGATATTTTGATGAGATTTGGTGGTGAAATTTAGTGAAACGTGTTTTGGTCCAAGGGCGAACGTTATCGAAGATGGTTCGAACCACTTTCTATATATTCTCCATTATTTTGAAAGGTCGTTATATGAATAACTATAGGGCGGTGACTAAATTCTTCTTTTCACTTGCTTTTTATTTACTTTATTTATTTTTTAACTAAAATGCTTTTGTAGTTGAATCCAATTTTGATAAGAGCTTAACTAGTTTCGATACGAGTTTACTTTCGGAAAGTAAGACGATATAAAATTTGAACAAAATATGTTTATTTTGTTTGTCAAGAGATTGTGCTTTCTTATTGGAAACCCAAACAAACAAACAAACAAACAAACAAACAAACAAAAAAAAAAAAAAATAAATAAATAAATAAAAAAGAAAAGAAAAGAAAAGAACTTATCCCCGGCTTGTGTTAAAATTTCCTTTTTAGTACCCATCATAATCTGAAGTGCGCGATTATAGAGAACAGAATGAAGCGTCATGTGATCAATATGCAAATCGCTCATAGCGTATACTTTTCAAATGCTATTTTTAAGCAAACAGCAGCATTCGCAGAGTAATTCCGTAAACTGAAATCTATATTTACCTGATATGATTTTGGATAATTTCTGGATGGCTGACAGACGTGCACATCTCAGTCGATTCTGTTGCTGACCCCGATCAAGAATATATATATAGCTTTTCTATGCAAACATGATATAATGTAATGTTATGTAATTTTTTAAATCGAAATCTTCCGTTCCGCTTATCACTTTTAGAATTCCTATGCACTTATGAACTTTCACATTAGAATTTCTTTTGCATACGATGCTGTACTATTTATCAATTATAATATATACGAACTACAAATACAAAGCATTATTCGAAACTGAAAAAGTAATCGATTGGTTAATTGCGAAACAATCAACCGAGCAGCTATCACATTCAAGCCTCTTGTTAATTGTGGGGAGAATTGTGGCCCTTTGTTTGTGGCCTTAATCAAAATGATGTATTGTTTAATAATGATTTCAGAAAGAACAAAAACAACCAATTAATAAGCGAAATGCAGTACACAACACTAGACGATATGCTAGAAATGCTTTGCCTGCCTGTTCTTTCTCGAATATATAAATTTTTAATTTGTTTTACTGACTGACTGACTGACTTTTATATGGAATGGTATGGAAGGTATACAGCAGATTTTTTCCATTGCTTGTAACAATCAAGAAACGTACAAAGTATATATGCTTTCGTTCTGTGCAGCGTTATTCATTCGTCTCTTCTGTTATCGCTTGTGTTTCGATCGATAGATTTGAAAACGGACTTCCTATAAGCCTGATCTGAAAAAAAATAAATATCTATCTACAACATATAGACATAACGATAATTTATATTTCATGTATATATTTCTTAAGGCCCGCTAAAGTATCAATATACAAATGTATAAATGGTTCCGAGGGGTGATTTGCATGAAATCTTTCTTGCTTTTTCGCTTTAATCTCCAATTGCAGATAGCTGTTGTTTTACTCAATCGAACAGAAGTGAACAATTCTTATCTGCTGTAAGCTTTCGCTGGCGTTTGTTACTGATTAAAGTGAAATTTAACCAATTAAAAATGAAAGCAAGGCAGAAAATACAACTGTTCTCTTTATTATGTGTATGCGCTTGAAAGGAATTTTCCAGCAAAGCATTCAATATTTGCCTGAATGAATCATGTATATACATATATTTATATTAGATTTGATTGTGTTGAACAGCACTCAGAGGCATTTTATGTTTAATTTTATTGTATTTTCAATCCTCCTTTCATTCGCACTTGCAAGACTCAGCTCAACTCAGTTGCATTCTACCTATAGTTCCTTATTCGGTTCTTGTCTGCTTTGCTATGCTTCAATTGAGGTGAAGACTTGAGGTAGCCTGATAAGATATTCGAAAAATAAACTTGCACCCACTTGCTACATATTTGTCAGACGTATGAACAACAATTTGTGTATAAAAATGCCGCCTTGAGGGGGCGAAAGAATTTTTAATAGCAATACGAAATGCATCACCTGCACATGTCATGCATATATGTGTAGCGTAGACATATGCATGCATGCTTACTATAAAAAGGTAATTCGAGTGACGGTTAGGTCGAGCTTTTTTTTTTTTTTTTTTTTTTTTTTGCAATTCTCTCCAGTGTTTAAAGAATGAAAGCTGGGCAACAATCATTCATTCGTTGTTCATCTATTTGAATAACGCGTGCTTTGCAGTTAAGTAGCTTAAGTTTACCCAGTTCATAACACTACTTCCCTTTCCACTTTCTTTGATGTATACTCAAATGAATATAAATAAATGTATAAAAAATGCATACTGTTACGCACTGAACGACTTAAGTGCTGTAATAAGTTCTCTTGTTACGGCAAAATGTAAATTCAAACGTAAAACAACTTAAAAGAATTTAACTAATACTTTAAAGCATGATTGTCGAAACATTGGGGCGTGCTTATAGTACCAATCTATGCCTATTTGACGTGAACGTCACTCTGGGTCTTTAACACACAAAGTGATGAATGGTCCTCACCATTAATTGTTCACTTTTTATTTTCAAAATTAACTCAACTTGTTGGTAAAAGTTTTAACTGCACCTTAATCACTGGCTCTACAACTCTGTCTCTCTCTTTCTCTCTCTAGCTGCAGGTTGTATTATTGCATGTTTACGCTTACATGGCACATTACATTTGCGGTGTATATTTTCGATTCTTTCATTTTTGATTTCACGCTTGATTTGAAGAAATGCCCTCCAAAATGGCAGGACTAAGTTAACTGTTAAGTTTTCTGTTTCTGAATTTCATGTAAATACTTATGTCTATCAGTAAAGCCGCAGCGAAAATCGTATAAATTTTATCTGCAATATTTCTAAAACTATTTCTAAGCATTTCAAAACAGACAATGGATCAATTTTGCGGTTATTCCTAATATATGTTCTCAAAGTCTTCGATCAAAGTCTTGATTCTTTTTAAGTATATTCGATATATATAATGGATTTGTTATTATGGGATATGTTTCCTTCTATTCGGAAATAAACGAATAAGAAAATTATTGTATGCGCTTTGAACCGAAACTTTGATACTCGCCATCTCGGGTCACTGCATAACAATTAATAAGAACAAATTAGACCTTTTTACGGTTAACGTCCAGAGTACTTGTCATGAAAGTAAAAAGAATTGCATTTGTTTTCGGAATATAAATTGGTTCGGTCCGTTTTTTTTTGTGGTTAAAACTGTATTCATTTCCGAACAAAATGAATGAACAGATTAATCAAAGTGTTGTCCAACCCTGAGTACTATTTCTGTAACTTTCAAATTCAATCTTGTCTTTTGAGGCCCATATTTGGGGATTGTCGTAAGTCTCGAAGAACCGTTCGAACAAATAATAACTCATCTGCTGTAAGTAAGTAGGAAGTGATAGTGTCTGCTGATAACAGGGGGGGTGGCAAGATATTCCAGGTAAAAGCTGTAAACATTTCCTGAGCGAGTTTCGCTATATGGCGCCGAATTTGTTCGCACTGAAAACTCAAGACATCCTAACATATTATGTTCATTTTTTGGAAGTCTTCCTTTGTTGTTTTCATTTCGTTTGAACGCACCATAATACGGGATGCCTAACTAGACCTGTGGTCATCGATTACTTACAAACTTTCAGTCATCTATCTTAACTGTTGCGACTTTGGGGTTTAAGAAACACGGCAGGACAGACGGATCTATCTAAAGAGATTTTAAAACTTTTGTTGATCGTGTGGTTATGTTCATTTTATCTTGAGATTTACAAGATTTCCGATGCGTGGAAAAGAAAATCTGGTATATTTATGTAAGAAAAATGCGTATTTTTTCTTTTTTTTTCATAATATTTAAAAATCATTTTCTCGAATTTATTTAAACGAAAGACCGATCAGTGTATTAGAATGAATCCTTTTGTGGAGGCAGTTAAAATTTAAACTTTTAATATCATAACAGTTCTCGAAAATATGTGATTTTTTTGTTGTGGTACTTCCATGGTCATATTATTAATGTACCTTAATTCTAAACCAATTGACTTGAAAATTTTAACTTCAGGTTCATAATAATATGCACTCTAATAAAACAAGTAGAATTTTTTGAAAATATCCAAATTTAAAACCAAAGATAAACACTATAGTGGGCCACGGCTTGCGATTACTCTACACTATCCTACAGTTATTCATATAACGACTTTTCAAGGTAAGGCATTACATGGAAAGTGGTCCTATCCAAATCACCTTCGATGATGCCCATCCTCTGATCAAAACACGTTTCACCAAATTTCACCATCAAATTTCAATCAAAATATCTCGAACATTTGTGGTCCTTAGGTTGAATATAAGAAAACGAGACTTACAGACAGACAGAAAACTTAGATCGTTTCAGGAAATCTTGCTGGACCGATCGGTAAAATAAAAAATGGATGTATCTCAAGTCCTTCTGGGCGTTGCATACATTCGTACAAACTTAATGCACCCTTGTATCTTGGTGCAGCAGGTTTAGTAAAATATTTTCGATTTTCGAAAAAAATGTCTGTCGAGACTCGAGTATTTCGATAAGTTATTGGTACGGTCATTCGGTTGAAAAACCGGGAGAAAAATAGATTCGATTGAATAGGTTTAAGTAGTGGTAAATTTTAAATCGCTTTGAATAGTAGCTTCGCTCGCAAGCCCTTATTCATTGGACACTTAACAAATTCGACTCGTCGTAAGAGCTTTTCGACATTATTCTCGTTTATTCAAAAAATGATTTAATATGATGAAAAACTTCTTGTAAAGTTGTGTCAGTCCTTGAAAGGACTATGTTCAAGATGTAAGACTGACAGGGGAAAACAACAACAATAAAGACTGTGAACGGGGTCTGTCCGAATTTCGTTGCGGCGTTGTATCAACTCCAATACTCCGATGTTTTTTTATTATTATGAATTATCGCTAGTACGAAAAACCAACGTTCATCTTCTGATAATGGGACTCACTTAAATTAAAAGTTTAAAAAGTTTGAACAACTAAACTATGACGTGTTCATTTTACAAGTGAAGAAAGCGAAGCAGAAGAGAAAGACCATAAACAACGCATTTGTAAGGAATTATTAACACAAGCAAGAAAGCATTCAGGGACCCGTTCGCATGTTCTTATGTTGCTCTTGTTCCTTTTCTTTTTTTTTTTTTGCTATTTTACCCATGTGGGTTAAACAGTCACTTCCATTTGAATTTCCTTTATTCGCGCAATTCTCTTAAAAAAAAATTTGAATAGAAAATGCAATTTAGAGATTTTCTGCGAATGTGTGAAAAGCAGGCAAAGTCTCTTTATCATTCGCAGCAGCAATTAATTGTACATCAAGTGATGGAAAGAGAAAGATGGAGGATGTAGAGAGTACTTCATGCATTCATGTATTCATTCATTTATAGAGCAACTATAAATTTTTTTTCTTCTGCATAAATATATATATTTAAGGTGTTGCCTAATTTCTCTTTCTTAAGCTATGTTATAATATTAGTGTTTGTTAATTTTAGAGTTCAACTTGTGCTTATATACGATCGATTGTTTATGCTTTAAGGCTTTCGTGCCTTTCAAAAGCAACTTCAACTTGAGAATATTTACGGTCCTTGTTTGATTGTTTATCGATTTGCCAAAATAGGATCCGGTCAGAGTCATCACAGCCTGTGCTATGGCGGTACATTGGGCAACGAGTATATACGAACATCACAAACTCGTCGAGATAAACGGTAAGTTCATATGCAGATTTCTCCTCTATGTATTATGTTCTGTTATGTGTGCATATTTCCCTTCTATGTATTATGTTCATGTATATTTCCCTTCTGTGTATGTTGTGTGCATACAATTCGTTTGTAAACATTTGTAATTAACTGGAATGATTTAAACATGTTTTCTTAATATGGTGACAATGAAGCTCTAATTGAATTCATTGAAATGCATTGAATTATTATCGATTGTGACTATGGCTGCAATCATTTCGTGCTTAGCAAAAGCATCACACACATCCTTGCTATAGAAAATTTCGTTTGAAAAAGACTTTCGAAGCTCATTGTAGCTTTAATGTTAAATGTCATTAAGGGTTACAAGGTGAGTCAAGCATGATTTGTCATATTTTATAACTTTCGATTAGCTACGGTCGTTACGATGCGAGATTAAGGAAACATGACCAAACGACGCAAGATATAATGTGTTCGATATTCGCGTAACGTAAACGTTGAAAAATTGCAACAAATACTTTAGTTAACCGTTTTATTTATACTTATGGAACCCTCGAAAATGAAACACCGTTTAAAGCGTTAAGCTACAAATAACATTTTTAAATGCACTCTTTGCAAACCCATCTCTTGCGCTTCCCTTACAGTTGCAATCGATTGAAGTCGTTATTCATGGAGTTGTAATGTGAGCATTGAGAATAGGAAAAGGGTCATCTCCAGCAAATATCTCATATATTTAGTGATAAAAATGAAAACATGAATGGTGACCTGCCTTTATCTTCCAAGTACCAGTAAGAGTTGTAGTGATAGTGATTTCTGCTACAAAATTCCGTGGGAACATTGAATTTATAGAATAGTGAGCAATAGTTAAACAATTTGATCCATAGCAACATCAAACAAGTTGAAAAACAGCAAATTTAAACGTTATAGCTGTGGCTGGCCTCGTAAATACTTTACTTTACTTCGCCTAATAAAATTCTTCATTAATCTTCGTCACAAAACATAACTAATTTTATTTTGTTGCCATATAAAGATATGCTTTCCAATAGGAATCTTATAAGAGATGAAGTCTGAATAAGAGACAAATGGAGTTCAACATTACCACGTTAAATCACTATGTCATTTGACAAATGACTGCTTTATACCAATTTTTTAGTGTTTGCCATAGAAAGTGTTATTTTTGACAAAGGCATTTATATGAAAGGGGCTTCAAAATATTGTCCCACCCGACCTAAACTTTATTTAGTATGCCAAAATGGTGTTTTCTGCAGATTTCGCTCGAAAAATATTAAAAATCTCAAAATTTTTGCATATAACGGCATTTCAAAGTATGCGGGAAGGTAAACGGAATCGTAAAAATGGTCTAATTTACCACATTTTTAATAGCGTTTGCCCCTTGGGCCAACGAAATCTCGAAATGTGCGAAGTATAGGATGGGCATTAAAATTCATGAATTCAAGATATAAGATCGACGGACATATTTAAATCGATTTAGGAAATTATTCTAAATCGGTTGCCATGGTAAAGCTGCGCACATACTTAATATATTCCTTTCACAAGTCATCTAATAAATAAAATTCGTGGTATTTTTTTGTTAAAATATCTGCTGATAAAATACATCACTCAATAAGTGCGCCGGATGACATGGATATGTAAGATGTTAGTGACGTATACACTTGTAAACTAATTATCAGAATGTCATGAACTTTTGAAACGTTTCGTTTGAAACTATTCATAAACCATACGCAATCGTCAATAGTGAGGACATCTATATACCGTCCTACGAATTTGGTGAGTGATGTGTTATGTGCGATTTGGTTTGTTAGTTATATTGTTTAAAGGAGATTTAGATAGTAAACTTTTTCAGATATTATTAGGTCTATGATATTTTTATGTCTTTATGCTGACATTTGTACTAAAATACGAGTATTTGTGGGAGGACTCTTTGAAAATATTTTTAAATATAACGAACAATGATAATTTCAAGCACAACAAGTCATAGCTTGTTTAGTTCAATTATCACAATTTACTTAGCAAATTGATTGCAAGATAATCTCAACTGACACCAAAACACTAAGGATCTTAGCATATTATATAGTAAATAATTAAAATGAATCCGTCTTGGTCATAATCACTGTAATCACTCAAACTGAGAAAGACTTCCAGATTTTATTCTCTCATATTATCGTTTGTCAAGCGAATGACAGCACAAAAATCTCTGGAGTCGCAAGGGTACAAAAAAGTGAAAGAATTAGTGATATTTACTCAAGCAATCCTTCGCTTTAAAATCGAAGAATTTGGGAGAAGGGAGAAATGAGTAGTGGGAATAACGTTCCATAATAGATGAAACACTTGTAATATCCTTTTAAACTTTTAATATATTCACAGTTATGCAACGATAATGGGCATTACTAACCGTGACGGTCAATCAGTAAATGATAAATCTACGTGGAGAGACTAAACGATTCTGTTAATAATTTGTCTAATTACAATCAATCAATTGTCTTCATCTTCAAGATGTCTTTTTAAACGATTCAATACATTTTTTGAATGATTAGTCGGTATATTCGACTTTGTGCGGCGGCTGACCAGGAAGCTATCATGCGGAAGCTGAATTGAGGATGTGAGTCTATTCGGAAGACGGTGCATTAGATGAAGCATTGTTCTCTTTTGTGTATAAGTATTGTGGTATAAAGGCATTCCAAACGAGCTGAGCAGAACCAGCTATTTTGTAAAGTACTGAGAAGTAGTAGTTGCTGAGAGTATATAGCGGACCATGTCACTTCTTCTCTTTCGATGCATATATTTTTTTGGGAAGCGATAATTACGATGCTTACGCAAGATTATATAGGCAGGAGTTTTAAAAGCAAGAATCTCTACGGTTCTTTACAGTAATGCCAAAGTCTTCTTAATATAAAGTACAGCACCACGAAGATCAATGTGCCCATTCACTAAGTCGCATGAGGCCATGGAGCCTTTTGCACTGGATTGTTTGAGAAAGGGTGGGTCAAAGAATGCCTAGCTGAGTTAGGCACGACTTTCGAGGGCTGAGGTAAACTAAAAACGCGAGTACTATAAATAATCAGGAGTAGATGGACCTTGTACAATCCTTAGAGTCAGATTTTAAAATGAATTGGTGTTTCAGATATAGGGGGTTATTGGGGTTCATTACATTTACTGAGAGTCCCCGGTCAACGTTTAAACAACCCGTCGGGTCAAGAAATTCTTTCATTCGGCAGCATATTCATTTAAAATCGAGCATTACCAACTCTTATTATCAGACGAGCACTTGGGCACCTCTGCTTTACAGCAGCAGGATGTAGCAGGTGGTTGATTCAAAGTTTGGTCAAATATTCGATAAAGACCTTTTTGAAATCCAAGATGAACTTGACGTCAATTAGCTCTCAAATTAACATGCCCGCCTTTATCTTGCCTTTCCATACTTTAAGTGTGTGTCGGTTAAAAATAAAAATTCCCCTTTAGGCCCATCGCATATTTTATTTGCTTTTTATACGATCGTCATCATCCGCTATTTTGTATGTGATTTTGAGACTGTAAATATTAAGTTATCTTCATTCATTTTTTGCCGCTTTTCGTCCAATTAATGGATGAAAAACGTATTTCACGTATTTACTTACTTACATATGAAATGGAAGCTTTATGTTCGTGTTGTTCTGAGTCATTGCATTTAAATTTGACTCTTTATTTCATTTCATTTCATTTGCTGTGTGTGCTAATACGAACTTGGGGGCAATTCGCTTCGTTACGTCTTTTTATGTATATATTTTTACATACGTATTATGTGTATGTGTGTGTATGACCAAGTTGCAAAATTTTTATGCACACATAGACATTTTTTCCCGTTTATTTTTTGCATTTGTTGTATGTGTGCTTATTTTTTTTTGTATAATTTCTGTTTAAATACATAAACACACAAACACACGCGCAAATGCACACGCATCCTCATCGGCACATGCATAGTTATTTACTCAAAATTATAGTATTTTTTATTTATTTTTGTTATTGCTATGCTATGGTGGATTATATTGTTTGTTTATATTTGTTTGTTTGTCTGTTTGTTTTTTATGTTGAACATTTCTTTTTTTTATTAGTTTGTTGTTGTTATTTCAAGCTCTCACCACGAATGTTTGTTTGTTTGCTTTACTAAAACTATAGAGTAAAGTAAAACGTTAGTTGGGTTGGCTGTCGTTAAACAAGTTCCTTCCGTTACGAGTGTTGGTGGTATGTTTTAGTATTTTTTTTATAGGTGACAAACGGAAACGGAAGTGTACTATCAGCCAGTAAGTATCATTCGCATTTCCCTTTCAAACTATATGTGCGTGTAAGTGCGCGCGTATGCATTTATAAAAGTAAACACTTAACGTCTATGCCAGTATTAGTAAAATGCATTTACACGCGTACCGACAAATGCCTGCGATTTTGAATAATGGACGATGAATGCAATCAACGACTTGAAAAGGAAAGGAATTGTGGCAAATTGTCTATAATATAAAATTCTTTACAATTTTTTATTTCACAATTTCGCTACATTTTCAATTCATATATGTATGTACGTCGACTCGTATGCATGCAAATAGATATTTGTGCAATCGGAGTTGTGTCTTGCTCCATTTTTTATTTTATATTAAATGCACAAATGCACAAATGCAAAAAGGTTCTTAACTGCATAGGAAGGCTATGGCTTATGTCGATGATTCCATTTTATCGAATGTTTTGAATATTTTAAAATAGCTTTTGTTAACTAAATAAATAAAGAGACTGTTTTTGTTTACCATTCTGCTAACTATTGCATATATAATATTGCATTAAATTATCATAGTTAGTTAGTATAACGTTGTTAGCATACATTTAGGCGAAAAGTAAAAGTTTGACCGCTGTATATATAATATATTCAATGCATATTAAATAATGTATGCGTAAACAGCCTGAGGTAGAATTTGAATAACTTTTCTTTTCCCTCTGATCCGAGCCGTTATTAAACTAAGTCAATATCAGAGTCATTTTAAAACAAAAACAAATAAAAGCGTTATAATCGGCTCCCTATCAAACACTCTTTAGAATTACTCACTAATTTATTCAAAATTCTATCTATCTGCAAGTAGTAAATATTAGATCTGATAATCATGCCAAGAGTTATACTTTGCTGAAAAGCGTGCATGGCATGAGGTCGTAGATATTTAAATTCTCATTATCTCAAGGAATATTGCGGAAAACATGAAATAATTAACGGAAATCATCAATGAAATCACATAACCAGTGGGAAAGTAAGAAAATTAAATTCTGCTATTGTTCATAAGTGCTGTTTTAATTAAAATAAAGAGCTAAGTGGTTCCGGCCTTTCTTTTGCATTTTAGTACAGACAGTGTAGTAACAGTTCTTAGAACAATTATTTATTTGTTGTCTATATATTTTGTAAATAAATTTACAAAATATGGCCGACTTAAAGGTTGCCTGATAACTTAGATCATATGCTTGTCTGCATTGAAAAACTCTATCGCGCTTGAAATTTGAACTCGTGGTCATTGAGTTGTTAGTCAATATCCTTTGCCTGCTCAGCTACTCATACGAGTTCACCCTTACAACATATATTGAAATTTTTAATGTTGTATATGCTGTGTGAGCAGAAACTCTACTTTTTTGCTTTTCAAAACAAAGTTTATGTTGTACTTGCTACGCGTATCCTTTGATTAAATTGCGCTCATTTTCCCATAACTTATTATCCATAAAAACTTTAAATGTTTTTAATAGGTCTGAAGATGATATTTTAATTTTTGTGACAGCAAGAATGATTTTTACCGACATTACGGACAGATGGACGGACGAACCAACGTCGATTCAGATTTAAAGCCGTGATACCAATTAAAAACATGTATATTTTATAAAATCTCTGACGTTTCTTTTTCGCAACCTTCGGTAGTGTGCGCTTCATAGGAAGAAAATTTCATGTCATTAATTTAAATATGATTGTGTGTCAGGGGTAGTGAGCGGAAGAAGTTAACTGAGCAAGGGATTCATGTAAGTTTCATATTTACTGTGAGAACAGTAACGAGAGATAGGATTACTTTTTTTTGTTTGGTTTTTTTCTTTATGAGTCCTATCTTTGGCGGTAGGACATGGTCTTTAGAGGTATCTTGGCGAATACCCTCAGAAATCTGGTTTTAAGCGGAAAAGGGGACCGCATATACTATTGTCTCTTATATATGCATATTCTTATAATTTTGTTATTTAGGATGTTGTAGAATTTAATAGCACATGGTATCGAACAGTTAAATAATTTATTTGTATTGCTGCGCAAATGAACATCCAGTACCGATGCATGCACAATACCATTAGCATTATCATCAACATTACTAACTTGTAAATGTTTATTACAACATCAATTGCAACTAAATCGATATAAACGTTAGTCTCATTAGTTTTCGAAACAAACTCCAATTGATAGGAACTGTCACACGGTTCAATGAGTGTTAATTCGACAAAGAAAACACACCCAACCACCCATCCACACACATGAACACACACACACACACACACACACACACACACACACACACACACACACACACACACACACACACACATACATACATACATACATACATACGAACAAAGTGAATAGCGGCAAAATAGATAGAAGATAGGAAAAGCGAAAGCGGAAAGCGAATTTTCTTTTTTCTTTCTTCGTCTAAAGAACACCGGCATACAAAGGAGATTGGATAACGAATAAAGTGTCAAGAACAAATGTTTAACTTAAGCGTTCAATAAAATCATTTCTCTTTTATTTAATCTATATAAAAAGCTTTTTATGTAGATAAGCCAAAGTTGAACAGTGCACTAACAATAATATTTCAAACATCTGTGTTATGTAGAGCAAATAGATAAAATTAGTGTTTTCGAAAGAATAAAAAAACGAACAGAGTAATGAATTAGGTTACGAAGTTTTAGGTCTTGAAGTTCTTTTTATTGTTTTACGTTAGGCTCAAACGGATCTCTTTGTCTTTTATGAATGTGCCTTTCCTATGAATCCTTAATAAGAATTTTTGTTGAAAAAAGGCCGTATATTCGCATCTTCTAATAAGTAACTATATCTATGTCTTTTGAAGACAAGTTTTTGTATAAGAATGCAAAGATAAATTTAAATTTAATTAACAAACAAAATGTTAATAGAGTTTTGTTAACTCGTTAATGTAGATATGAAACGACTTAAATTAATGTATATATATATAAAATACGACGCATCATTTTATGCAAATTTCTTAAAACTTGAAGAGAACTAATTTATGTGCTGTGTGACAGAGCGATTGAAAAGGCGAACGATTACTTGACGATTGTGACTAAACCTACAATTGGGAAAAAGCAAAACTTTTCAATAGAATATAACTGTAAGTTAAGTTGTCCTTGGAGAATTTCTTTTTAATTTCTATTTGAGAAATTGCTTTGCCTAGTTATGCCAGCTCGGGAGATTGCTTGCTCAAATTGAGGTTCTAACTACAATTGTTATAAAACATACTCTTGGAGGCTTGATTTATTCCTTTGGCACCTCTCATACGCAAGTCATCTTTCTCTTATAACGAACTATTACCTCTCAAGAAAGGTAGATTCTTTCTTGGTATTACTTTCACACACAAAGATCTTATTGAAGTAATCGACGAACCGGACTTGCTATGCGAGATCGATTTTAACAATCGTTTCCGAGTTTCACGAAATTTTATTCTACTAAGCCTAACACAACGCCTCACGCACTTTAAATTTTTTTGATGTTCTACTAACTTTGTTTAGGGGTAACATCAAGCGAATTTTTCACAATTTTTTTGGAATGGAACGAAAAGCGATACAGTATCGATCGCTATTCGAAGAGGTTACTTAAAATTTTTGACAAATATTAAAAAATGGCAGCACTGGAAGTCTATTCAATCTGAGCGACTCCACGGCATAGACCTTAACTCGTTCGTTACCGACCGTCACATAAATGTGACACAACCCAGCCATACACTTTGTATCTTAGTTTGAAAGAGATTTATTTAATTTATTATTTTTTTTTAATTGTCTACATACATGTATATAAAATCTATTCCAATTGATTTCATATAATCACAGAAAAATTCTTGGGTTGTAACAAATGTTTCCCCCAGGGGACCGTGGTAGCGAAAAAATTCAATTTGAAAAAAAGAATACATAGAAGCGCGTCTTTCGGCATTCTGATCAGTCACTAATCGTCAAAGGGAACAATGGGTACTCTGGTATATACATCTTTTTGATATCGCATCAATTTTGTTGTTCCGAAAGAACAGCGATATGAAAACACAATTTAGAAGAGTGTACAGAACAACTGCCCTGTGACTTATGATGGCCTTGTCATATTACTCTGAATGCAGCTATTAACCTACATGTCCAAGAGGTAGGGAAACAGGCAGGATTCTTTCAAAGTATTGATTTTTATATGATTGACAGGTGTTTGAATTAAAAAATTGCATTTTTGATCCAAGGAAATATTATTATTTTATTCATTTATTTTTTTTGTTTAATACTTTTTTTTATTACTTTTTATTATTTTTCCTCTTAATTATTGTCATTACTATTAGCATATTCTTTATTAGCAAACTAGACATTTTACTAATAAGCGTTATTTAAATTAAAGCACTCAAAATATTCTTCTTCTTCTTCTTTGTCTTCTTCTATAATTCAGCATATCAACAACAGACGAGTCACTCTGCTGAATTAAAAAAACAATGAAATTTTTGAGGGATTTCTCTACAGAATGTAGAGAATAAAAGGAGTAAAGCTTGTCTAAGAGGGCGTTCCGAGAAACACTTTTGCAGCTTTGAAATGAAATTACCAGGTCCATCAAAATGGTCTGCTATGTTTAAATATTCTTCCTTATTTTCTTTCCTCGAACAGTTTTTGCTAGAATCCTCTGCGATATACATATATAACTTAACATCCGAATTCATAATCAATTCCAACACCTTCATCGCAAATTTTTAATTGTTTAACAGAAGCTACGAAAGCTTTAAAATCGTTTTCAGCCTGATGTCTGTTCGTCTGTATGAAGTTAGATTAACTTATTTTTATTTAGAAACGATTTTAAATGAATTAAAATACTTTCTAAAGACATTAGGTTGGTGTATAAGAAGAGTTTGAAATCACTGAGTCAACGCCTGAATGAATATTTTGCACAAAAGCTTCGAGGCATCTATTAAGCTTATAAAAAAAGCAAAATTTTTTTCCTGAAAGTGGGTAGGGTTACCCTTTCAGCAAAACAACCAATTCTGTATATTCATTGAAATTTTTAAGATTTTAGCACTGAAGGGCTTGAAGTACGTTAATAAGACACTATAACTCCCTGCAGTCCTTGTATATTATTTTGCACACAAACATATATAGAAATCAAATAATTTAAGAGAAATATTAGCCCACGCATCATCTCTTTCTTGTTTTTCTTTCTCCATAGTGCAGGTTATAATAAGCTATATACGTCCTTATGTTTAGTTGCATCTAATATTTTAAACTTAATATCAAATTTTATTACTCAGCTGATGAAACCATCCTGTTGTTGAAACTAATAATAAAAAGCAAACAAGTAAGAAAATTATATTCGGTCGTGATCGAATCTTTTATACCCTAAAGAAGACAAAAAAAAAGGAAAAGGACTAAATTTTGATGCTAAGAGTCATATGGAGTGGGCGCAGCTGTTTTTTTCTATTTTCAAAATAAAAGTTTTTGTTGCATGTGAGGCGTGTCCATTAGAAAGTTGAGTTCCAAATTCTTTTGCAAATTTGTGGGCAATATCTTTTTTCGCATTCTCGCTACGGGAAGATACTACACAGTTGGACAGACGGACAAACCGATGTGCTTAAATAGAGTCAGAATTTGATGCTGATGAAGGAGATATATACCTTTTGGGGTCTCTGAAAGCTTCCTTCTTTGCGTTGCAAGCATTTTGCCAAAATGAATGTACCTCTCGTACGTCGGTGAAGGAAATAAAAAAAAAGAGGAAAAGGCAATTTAAAATATGAACTCATGTCGATTCCTGCTTGCAATGTATCTCGTGGGGCTCGTCTTTCAGTTTTCACATTTTTATATCTAATTTGTTAGCAAAATTTTCGAGATATTTTAATGAAACTTGAAACACATGCCATCTTTCATCCCAAGGACAGATCCTATTGAGTTAAACCATTTTTACGATTACATCCAATACAGACTGTTAGTCTATTCAGTTTTGAAACGCTGGTAATATGGAAAACATGTTCCATTTTCAATACATCGTAACAAAAATCGGGGAAAAATAGTACGCATGGATGGAATGGAACAATTACTTGACTGGAAAGATCTAATTTTTTGTGTCGTTTAAGAGAAGTTATTGCAAGATAGCGGTCTTACATGTAAAGTTTATTATGCTCAATGTGAACCATATTGCTCTACATTTTAGGGTCCTTACCATATAAAGCTTGTCATGAAATGTAAATTTTTATGTTGTCATGATACTTTTCAAAGGGCAGTAGTGCTGTAGAGAATTTTTTCCTTTGGCTTACCCAACAATTATGATACGTTTAAGCTTATTTCAGTATATATATGTTTGCGTTCAAATTTGCTCGAATAACAATTGCTAGCCATTACATCCAACGCATATGTAGGCGAAAATGAATGTAATCGCGATATGCACTCAATTTTTTGACAAACGACATCAGATACCGTAATTATCATTAAAATTTATTTTTATAAATAACGTGCTAGTCTAAAATAATTCATTAGCATGCTTTCTATTGCTAAGGAGATTCAAAAAGCACACTCTGCAGCATCGTCACTTGTAGTAACTAACGCTTAAATATATTAATATACGAGCAAGAGAGAATAACTTTTATAATACTATATATATAATAAAAATAATATTATGTACGGAGCAGAATCCTTTCTTCTTCATATAAGTGTTCTTATTTTTTTTAATGCGATATTTTAAAGGGGTTTTGAATGCGTTGTAGCAGTTGATGCAATGCAGGATAACTCAAGCATTCGGGAATTTTATGTTTCTGTAGCCTTTCCTCTTTTAAGCTCTTATACTGCACTCCATAGGGTGCAGTTGACTTCTGCTCTACGGCAAACGGATGAATAGGAATTTTATATAAATACGGCGCCAGAATCTATTCATTTTTATTCTTTTTCTCGTTTTTTTTTTTTGTTGTGTGTGTGTACACAAGTATAAAAACTAAACGAGCTAAACAAATTACAATTTTTTTTTTTTTTTTTTTGAAAACATTTTACGCTCTAACGCATATGGACATGAACGAAATCTACAAAATGTTTACTTAAGTTGTGGTACTAAAGATTACTTCGTATAAAATATGCTGCTGTTACTCATAAGGATATAGAGAATGGCACGTAAAAAAGTTAAATTATTAAAAGACAGCAATTTTCTCAAGTTAATCGCATTTCATTATATACGAGGTGTGTTCACCAAAACAAGGTGACTTTACAAACTTTCTTACATTCGATTTTCGAATCCTGTTTCAGGTTGAAACACATGTTCTCACCATATGCCATTGACATTAGCAGCCATTTTGCATTTTTAGTTTGTTTTTGACAGATATAAAGATTAGACATGTTTTCGTGCGCCGCGAGATTTTTTGCTATTGAAATAAATGTATGAATAAATAAATACTTTTCGAGAAAAAAAAAAGTCACCTTTTGCGTTATTTATTTTTTTTGAGTACACCTCCTATGTATATGGGCGCGTCCGAATTTAAAAGCAACAAAAAGAGAACAAAAACTTTATGATTTTTTTTAATGCTAATATTTCCACACTTATTGCAGATGTTGGGTTATCATAAATCTATGGTTTTTATTAACAAAACATTGACATACAATATCGTTGTTCGTAACCGAGAACAATAGAAGCAAATCCCTAATAAAAAGTTGATACGAAAAGCATTGTGCCAGCGAAGTGAATGCAATGTGTGTGTATTTCTTTTTTGTTATTATTATTATTGTTAGGCAAATTTAATTATTGAAAGTCGTTTGAAAAACGCGACATTCGATAAACTTTCGTCATCGTTTGAAGTCAGAGGCATACCGCCATGTTTTTATAATCGAACAGATAAATATGTATTCGAAATCTCTTCATTTCTCTCCTATGCCTGTTATGCATGCCTGTTATGCAGAGTGTCACTCTTACAGATCGAAGTTAGGCTTTATTTGCTTTCTTTTATCTAAAGTGATGTTTTTCTGGTCTATGTTTTTCAAAACTGGAATGGGGTGTGTGCAGCTATTCATTCAACTGATTCCCCTAACACGCCATAGTTTATGTGACTCCGAAAGTTATTTACCACGTTATTGCTAAATATTCATACCCATTAACATGCACTTTTATAAATATATTAATGCTATAATTCCAAATAAAATAACTAAAGCAATAACAACAACAACAACAACAAATATAAGTTATTTGAATACGTTAGCCACAGACGCCTTTTTGTTAAAGACGCCTCTCATGAGATTTCGTATTATTTATTTATTTATTTATTTATAAATTTTTTGCAAATACAAAGTTTATGAAAGCAAAATTTTGATAAGTCTCCCAAAATTTACCCAGGATTTGAATTTGCCGCCATTTGTACGGTAAAGTGTTGGTTGGAAGCCCCAAAAAGAAAGAACAGTTTGACTGTTAACGGTTTAAGGTTAGTACAAATGGAGGACGACACGAGAGAACAACGCGAAAATGAGATTGGTCAAGCAAGGACTGTTACTGGCTATGATAATCCTCTCTACCGCTCTCTGCCTAAATTGGCTGATATCGATTTGAATGACAGGTGATTTCAACAGTACGGTGGCACAGGCCATACATGCTGTGAAAAAATTCAATGATTAGAATTTCGATAAAAGTACTAGACAAGCCGTGGAACCCGTTTCATCGATGTGCTATTCCACACATAACCCGATCCTATGTACATCATGTTGCAATAAAAAAATTACAATTAAAAAAACAAACACAACTCTATTTTCTATTTAAATTAAAATTTTGCGTACATTTTGGGACACCCTATATAATAAAAACCCTATATAATTAAATCTGATAAACTTTTTTTAAAAAGGACATATTGGGCTTAAGAAAAGCATACACCGACCAGTGCCAATTGACGCCAATAAGTATTTAGAACTTATTCAGGGTAATTGGTTTTTGCTTGAAGAGATTAGTGCTACTATAGTGCGTATTTCTAGGATTTGGCGGGAAAATTGTTCAAATAATTAGCGCAATGCCATCACTAAGGGAATGAGAATTTGGCAATTCGTACAGACAGATCAGGTAAATTGAAATTTAGTTAAAGAGGTAAAGGGCTGATCAAAATTTAATGATTTTAAATAGACAGACAGATGAGAAGCATAAATTTAAGATAATCTTGAAAAAAGAATTTTAAAAAAGTTAGGCCATAAAGGCATGTATGACCTTTTAGGAGGACATTCTTTAAATATTTAGGTTAAGATAGAACCTAGGAAAAGTGCCACAAACTTTACAGTTGATATTTCATTCATGTCAGGTATAAAAATTAATTTCTAATCGAGCGCTATTCGCACACATACCGTTGACATATCACATATTTCCATATTAATGCTGATTGTATTACATCTAAAGGTGTGAAAGAGAACAGCTTGAGATTTATTAGCTCTTAAGGATTAGAGAGTAACTAAGCATCCAATTATTCATCATAGCCGAGCATTCAATTATTTTAATTTTGAAATAAATAATGATCACAATTTGAAAGGATAAAAATATTATGAGCATAATTTTGCTTCACTTTAGTCAGAGTATTCCCGAGAAGATTAAGCAAAAGAATGCCCAACACCGAGAAGGAAAGAGAGAGAGAAAGACAGACAGACATACAGACAGACAGACAGAGAGAGAGAGAAAGAGAGAGACAGATATTATTGTGAATGAGAGTTTCTTTTCAATTAATTTGGTAAGAGAAATTAATTGCAGCGAGCGTGAAATCGAACCTCCCAATTATGAGTAGTGCTTTTGTCATATTGAAACAGATTAAATTCTTGGCTAATAATGTGTTTTCCACAATTTTGAAGAAGGCTAGGAGTCTACTAATTGATCTTAAATGGATATCTTATTTCGATCCGATTCTGGCTATTTTTTAATTCTAAGGAAATTTGCGGCTGGTATCAATTGCATTGGCCAAGTTTAAAAATTTTTTCGGCCGCTGTAGACGTGGGTCTTATTGAAAATTAAGAGCAAATTAGAACAATGAATTTCATCAAATTTCGAGAAATAGAAGGGAACTCGGCCGGTCGGATCAATACATTGAGTTTGAAATTGTCTTTGTATAAAATAGTCATTAATTTCGCTGATATCGAAGCTGGATAATAAATCTTTACCGTTGCGAATAGACTCTAAGTAGAATCGTTCATACATGCTTTGAGGTTATATTAGAGAAAAGCTTAGAGTGGTGCCTTGTAGCTATACCACTAAACGAGCGTAGTGGTCCTGAGAGTAAAAATTGTAATAACTGACTTTGGGAGAAAGTTCAAAAGCTTATTGAATAGTTGATGTAAGAAACACAGTTGACTATCTATCTATACAGTGAATAGAATACAAAGCAAATGCATGCACGCAAGTACGTGATAAGAGCATTGAAACCCGTTCTATGCTAATTACTGAAAACGAACTTGCTCAACGTCATCAATGTCAATAGAAAGACTAACAAAAATGTAAAGGGTGATGAAGGAACTATTACTTGATTAGAATTAACTGGAATAGGTAAAGAACTGAAATGTGTAATTAAAGTGCCGGTCTATCGTACTGACGATTGAACTCATCTATACCGATCTGATACTTGGCTACTCGGTACCGGTACCTCATAATAAATAAAGTAAAGGAATGTAAATGAAATTTTAAGAAAAAAACAACAAAATTCCCCAAAGGTATGAGTTGAGATGAGCTGTGTTAAGAGTTCGAGTTTGTCGTATTGTCACACTGAATTTGGAAGATATTCTCTTTAATCTCTTTAATATAAATTAGTTTGGACGAAGCGCTGTTGAACATCTTAAATTTCGTAATTTTCGTGCTTTTTGACATTTTTCGGCAAACATTGTGCCGCTCCATAAACAAGTGCATTTAAGTAGATTCTCGATTGAATTGAATCTTCATTATGTCACGTAGGATACTTTCTTCAAGCGAAACATTTGCACATTCAATATGCAGAATATTTTCACATTTGACACAAATTATCGATGACTGAACTTTTTACAAGTATTGCACATCACTATATTCATCAGCATTCAACAACATGGGCAAAATTAATAATATGAACCGTTTAATAAAATCAGATAACTTGCTTGTGACGAAATTCGAAAACTTAATATTTCTAATCAACAACACAATAAATATCAGTTTATGTCACGAGATAAATTGTTTGGAGAATTTTTACTACTTGCCTTCAGCATTTTATTACCATTTACACAAGCGGCAAGAAAAACTTTACGCGCACCCATTACAGAGCTGCCAAGATTTTTTTTTTCTTTTTTTTTTTTTTTTTTAAGTATATTTCACATTTTTAACCTTCCTGTTTGTTCAAAACGCAACCGAATAGCATCACGCGATACATGTCGCCAGAATGTCTGTCTTGAGCCTGCCTTTGTTCGTTAAAAAGCACGGAGCAGTGACGACGTCGTGAATAGCACACCAACAACTCAACGTTCATGAATATGATTCCTTTTAATGTAAGCCGTCCAGTCCTGCGTTTGATGTATTAATGGAATCATTTAGCCACAGAAGTACAACATATTGCTGCGTATTATTTTATAATCAATGCCATGAAGTCTTCCGATGGGGTTTGGTGTCCAGCAAGAAAAGATTGACGGCAAGTGGTATTTGTTTCGCTTACTTAATGCGATTGAATTTCTATTCGAATTTTTCCCAAGTAATTTTTTAATGCTCGGCACATAAACTAAATAAATTGGATAACCGAATTTAAAAGAAGCGACCAGGAACGTTTCCATTATAAAATTTAATGTGTGTGCTCTGCATTTCGGGATACGCATAAAAACGCATCAAAGTTAGTCTATAAGATTTAATTTTGTTTTTTTCCTATAAATAGACTTAAAATAGCCAAAAAACTAAAGAATTGATATAAACTTCGTTGAGACAAACTTCCTTTGGATAATAAATAAATAAAAACAAGTAAAAATATTATAGTGGGCCACGCCTGCATAACGCTACAGTTACTCATATAAAGACTGTTCGAGAGCGGGCTTCGAATGCGATATAGTCGAAAAGGTGGTTCGATCCGAACCATTTTTAATACCGTTTGTCCTTGAGCTAAAGCATTTCAGTGAACTCAATTTCCTACAAATATCTTAAAAATGAAGGCCTGTAGATTGAAGACAAGAAACCAAGATAAACGGACAGATGGGCAGACAAGCTTCGAGCGATTCAGAAACTGAATCTAAATTGATTGGCGTAATAAAAGCGTGATAATATCTCAAGTTCTTCGGGGTTTTGCTTAAACCGTCACAAACGTCATAAAAAAGGGGGCTGCTGTCAAGTTCAAAAGGACGAATGTTAAGTAGTGTAGGCTATAATAGATATAAAAAAATCTTATTAAGCACCAATTAAAAATGATCGCGATAAGCTAATTAAATCGCTTATATTTTTACTAGAGGCGTTGACGGCTCGTTATTTTCCCCAAGGTGGATATATTGTACTACTTATCAACAAACTAACAACAATTGAAGAAGCATTTGAATACTTTTTTTCAAGGATAATCTTTAATATGTCAGTCCTGATACTTCGAACATTTCTATGCATTTCATCTATACTTCGCTTATTCCTATCGCCTTGAAAAAGGGGGAGCATCACAAAGACGAAGTAAACTTTCAAAAATTGAGTACAGACATGCAGAAAAAAAAAACATTCAATTACCTTAGCATAACGTCTGGGGAAATTTTCACTCACGAGGTAACTACAGTTGCATTACATGTAAGAAAATAAGCCCTTTGAAGACGCGTGCATTGTACTTATTGAAAAAATATATTTTCTATAGTTTCTGAAGCTTGCATTTATGTTTATAAAGTCCATTGTAATGAAATTATCTGCAATCGTAGGATTCTTTGCAAAACGAAAAAGAACAAATCTTTTCTGTTTTCCGTTTGCCCGCATGAAGAAAACTATTTTTCATTTTTTATGTCGGTCAATATATTGTATTATTTATCTTACTTATCCGTGTAATAAGTTAATCAAACGAATGAATAAAGCTGGAGGACTTTAAGCGTTTCACGACTTCAAGTATAAATTTAAATTTAATTCAGGTGCTTCCTCTTTACGTTTCTATTCTTCTATTCTTCAATAATAATGCTTTAGATGAAATTTTCCTCCTTGAGAGACTTTTGTTAATTCATAGACAATTTTTTATTTTTTTATTTTGCTTCTATCGGTATCTAGACGAGATGCGAAGCAATCCTTGTGTAATCCTTACATAATGTTACACGAACAGAAGAGAAAAGCATAAATGTCTTTAGTCGTCATCATAGCCTTTATGTATTATATATCTACGTATATATCTACGTATATATATATACATAGAAAAGAAAAAGAAGGAAATTATATTCAACTTGGGCTCAATTTCTAGATACCGTTCTCCGATATTTTCATATTCAAAATTGAATTACACGATATATTAAGGCGTGATGTTGGCGTTGATTGATAATTAATGAAATATTGCCAAGAAATATATTTTGAAATTTTCAATCTTTTTGGGCTCGGTTCGATCTTTCTTAGCTATTGAGGCGTATTTTAAGAAGTAATTGAAGTGATTTTCAAATTTCATACTCGCATGTCGAAGAACAGTAAGAACATGAATGATGACTGGTTCAATATTCCAGCAAGGAGTAAGCACTTAGCTGGACAGAACAAACTAGCTCGGAGTTTTATATTGATTAACGAGCAGTGCCCTTCTCGCCTACGTATTACTAAATATTGGAAAACACATGAAAAAGTAAGCATACAAATATCCGAGGCAAGGTGAATTTCTTCTTGGGATCGAGCTTTTTGAATATTATTTCTGATAAAAAATTTAACAAGACTAGGAAGCTTGCAGACCAAAGCAAAAAGATGCTCTAAGTTTCTCGGGGCTATTTCGTATCAAACCACGAAACGAAACTTAGCATAAATAACGTTGTAAAACCTAAGCTTATCTTTTCCTTACCTAACCAACGATCGAGAATGGATTGAATCGAATCATTTTTATTGCATTTAACGTCTCATTTTGACAAGGTTATGTTATTCAGAAAATTAGTATTTTGATGTACGAAATAAATGTGGAGATTTGCATTTTTGATGCCCGCCCACAAAAACGAACAACAATTTATAAAAGAGAAAAATAAGCGTTATAACGGATCCAAGTTTAATGTTTACCATTTTTTTTAATGAAAATTGGTTTAAAAGAGAATAATTTGACATAAAATAAATTTACTGTGATAAATTTGGGCCAGATTAATCTATTTTTCGCGCTACCTCTCGAACTCCCATGAAAAGTAAGCCTTTACGTGGTAAGAAGGTCTCATTTCGTTTGACATGAATAAACCTGTCGAGTACTTGAGAAGTCTGCCTTGCCCGACTGTAATATTTTCACTTGTTGTTGTATTTTTTAAGTACGTACACAAGGACTATTATTTTTTATTTTTTATTTTTTTGTTTTTTTTTTTGCACTCCATTATGTCAATCCATAAGCAGCATTGTTAGCGTATGTTAGTAAATATTTATATTTTATTCTTGATAATCTCTTACAATGTTATGATGGATATACATATACATGTTTATATTGGTGTGTATAATAACAAGTATAATAAGCGATATATAAGGATATGTATATTATATATATATATATATATATATATATATATATGTACATTAAGCTAACATAGATTGGGAAAAGTAGGAATAAAATGCTTTCATGTCATTGAAAGCATTTTCATTTTCAGCTCTCGGCCGAATTTATAAAATCTGTCACAGACAGCTTAAAACATACGACAGCGATTATATAATACAAGGTTATAAAGAATGTAAGTAGGAAAGTTATGTTCGTCTTACAAAGAACATTTGCAATTCAAGTTAATTCATAAGCAAGGGCAAGAACGTGGCGCATAAGTTTCACTTAAATAATTTGTAATTTATAATTAACAAAAAAAAAAATAAATAAATAAATAAATAAATAATTAATTACAAAAGGAGGTAAAAAAATGGATTTGTAATTTTTGAAAGTAAAAAATATCTGAGTCTTCTCGAAGTAAAAACACAATAGTGGGCAATAACTTCGCTTAAAACAGTTATTCATCATGTAACGACCTTTCGTAATAAGGCGTTATGCGGGAAGTGGTCGATCCGAGCCTTTTTCAATAGCATTCGTGCTTGGCCTAAAACAAACAAAATTGTGACCTTTAAGTTGAACACAAGACTTTCTTGACGGACGAACGGACAGACAGATGCAGACGTGACAAGATTGGGAAAGTGATTCTAAATCGATCAGTATAATAAGAGGTGCATCTACCTTAATTCCTTCTCGCACAAACTTTATACAATATTGTGACCAAACAGGAAGACACTAGTATACCCTTGTTCTACAAATGGCGTAGACTAAAAAAACGAAAAGAGTGTAAAAAACTAAAAAAGATTTTACGTAACGTGAAAACACAAGGCAAAAGTTAAAAAATATTCAGCAATGAAAGCTGATTAAAAGCTGGGATACAACATATGTACCTATGTATATACGTATAAGAGATAATTTATAATTTGGCACAAAATTGAGTTCATTTGAAATCTTGACAGCATGACTGCAATCTCATCAATCCCCTCTGGCTGCGATTCTATACGTTCGCTATCTTCTAAATTATTAGAAATCTTCCAAATTCTCTCAGTACGCAACTTGTTCCAGTTGTTTTTCAATTAATCAACGGTCGCTTCGGTAAGCAAAACATCTTCTTAACTTATTGCGTTATAAAGTAGGACGCAAATAATATATTAATAAAATTTAATAAAAAAAAAAAAAAAGAGTAAATGAAAAAAATAAAGAGTGGCATACATCATGCCAATAATGAAATGAAAAACATCCAAACACAACAAATAGGTCGGGGACATAAAAAAACAAGTTGAAGGTAACAAAGAGTAACTAGCGTTAACGGTCAAAAGTTTAAAATCTTTTGATTGTACAATCAATTAAAAAAAAAATATCTTAACCCAGACACAGTCATCTTGGAACTCCGATTAGCAAAATACGATAATAAAAGTGACTTTTAAATAAAGTGTACGCCGAATGAAATCGTAAAGCAACTTGACTGAAATATTTGCGAAGCCATGACTACTATAACCCCACCAACATTACAATACATTCATGCAATCATTTGAAAAATAATCAAATTCCCATTATTATTAAGATATGTTTTGCGTATGGTAGGAACTTTGTGCTACGAATTACCACCGAACTTAAATGTTAACGCAAATATTAGATTACATAACGACCAGATAATCAAAGCGGACTGTGGAATTGTTTACGTGGTCATTAGTGTTTCAGCTGCGCTTGGTTTTGTTCGACACAAAATATATTTTGGTCCGATTTTTACAATTGTATGATTTCGATGAGCAACGAAGTTGCATAACATTTCGTTTGCGAAATGAAATTTTTTGCGCAAACACGTTTCGGTGAGCAGGCTTTGTCGGAAACAAACGTTTACAAGGCCGAGAACGGGTTGAAGACGAATTCGGTGCTCAAACGCTGTCGATTAACAGTTAGCGACATTCTGAAGCTGTCCGCACTTCCAACGCATTAGTCAACAACGCGTTAAAAAATATTTTGGGGCTAAGACGCGTCAAATCTCGATCGGCACCAAAACCATTCAATTTCCGCATTAGTTGTTCGAGACCATTTAGTTAAAAATGCAACCCATATCGGTTCACAACCTCCCATATGACTTCGGGCTATTTTCTAAACTGAAAAGACCACTCAACGGGACAACGTTTTGACTCCATTGAACAGATCTAAGCACAATTGCAGAAAGCTTTGAAAGCTTTCGAGAATTGGTCAAAACGGTGGCATATATATATATATGTAGTATTGGAGGGCTATTTGAAGGCGATGAAATAGGTTCGGAGTAGTAAATGGATGTAAAAAAGATAAAATTAAATTGGTCCTACTTCTTGAACACAGTAAAAGCAGTAAATACCGATGAAATATTCCCTATAGAAACCAATGAACAACTTACGTAGTTTCCTGATATTATTGTGCTTGTCCATATTGATTAAACCGCCACTTAGAACTTATGCGATAAATAGCATTTCAATAACACACATTGACATACTTATATATTGCACAAAGACGTATATTTGCTTAATGCTTACGTATAACGTTGTAAATGAGCTCAAGCATTAGTAATAACAACGACAACTCTAAGCTACCCGGAGACATTTTACACTCTATGATTCCAATTTTGGCAATGTCTGCCAGACGAGCTTAATCATATTTTTGGAAACTCTAGTAAACGTGATATTTCGTTTTGTTAAGAAATGCAAAAATGCAATTTCTGCTCTGAAGGACTACAACATATATATATATATATATATATATATATATATCTGTCGTGCCGATCATACTAATCATGCAGGCAATGTTGCAATCTATGCAAAAAACGTGAATCGCTGTCACGAAGTTTGTAGTCCTACTGGCAGTGCAGTTAATGAATACCTCATGCTTTAGATTTCATCTGACGTATGCTGAATTCTAATAGGAAACGCATATCGATCATGTAAGCATTGATCATTTAATGCATTAGTTGGAAGAAGTAATAGCATTAATGTCATCTTATTGGTTACATATCCCAATAAGATATCAGACTCAGATTTGTTCTTGTTATGCAACAGCATAGCGACATAATTTACAAGAATCATGGAAGCATTTATTGATCTGGTATTTATATCTAAAAAACGCAGTATCTCACTATATGATCAGTTACCCGCTCCGATGTTCTCCGAACATTATATATTTTTTTAAAGTTTTCACATATGGTCTTGAAAGCCAATTTAAAGAACAATTGTTTACATATCGAGACTTTAAAATTTGTTAGCATAAGTAAGTTGAACGTTACTAGGATCATATCTGCATTCATCAGGAAATCGATGACACTATATTCAGATCAATGTGCTTCATTTTTTTGATAATTTTGTTTCATTAAAAACTCTGTAACTAAACTAGCAGAGACACCTACCATAAGCCTTAACAGAGCTCTGTTAAATATTCAGAATTAAGATATAGTTGGATTTGGAAGGGTACACAGTCTAGATTAGAGGACGTAAAATATTGTTGGGAACACCGCATGAATCTATATGAGAAAGAATAAAAAAAACGAGTTTGAATCGGTTAAAAACGCTGTGAACGCTGTTCATGTTATTAATTCTTAACGTTCGGTTACACAAACAAGTTATTAGACGCCAAATTAGGATTGCATGGCGGATGACTGACTAATGCGACTTTTTGAATGTTGAAATACTTGGTCGTTAGAATAGATATGTAAGAAAGTGCATCGCGATGACTTGCGGCAAACATTCAGAATCGATCATTTTCCGTCCCTCTGAAGGCACTATTATATCCTACTTGACCAGTTTTTTCGGGAAAAGAGACGAGTCCGTGCAACGTTTCTTGTTCTCTTCTATAACATGCCCACAGACAGACAGCTGCTGTTCATTTTCCCGCTGATTCGTCATCCGTTACGATCTTATATAAGTCTTTTGAAGCTCGAGCATTGTCTTTCTTAAGAATTTGCTGGCACCAATCGATACGAGTACCTTTTTGAGATATTGTCAAATCATGTGGGATCTAATGAAAAACAACTTTTCTGCGGCAAAGTGGTTTGAGAATATTTTATATATGCTATTAGAATTAATATCTAGGATTGCCTTAGTCTTACAGCATGCCGCATGTCGACCTTGCATGAGCAGTTTTTGCATGGCATAAATAATTTCTGGCACAATAACTGAAGTGATGATTACGTTAGTTATATCAGTGTTTCATAGTAGCACGGGATGGAGCTGCATTGCCAAAAGTGACACCAAAATAATTGATGCAACTTTGTCTTGGAAATCCAACTACGTGGGAAATTGTAAAAAATATTCGCAGTTGATTGCATTTTTCGTTAAGGCAGAGTTTTCATGAATGCAAATCGCGTTCAAATAACAAAATGTTCTGACGAAAGTTATGGTCGATCAAGAGTGTTACACTTCTAACTGGAAACTTCAAGCGGCACCTGGCAGCACTTAGTGTTACCCAACGATAATATGCAGACAATGACGTACGTAATAATAATAATAATCATAATAATAATTTAAGCAAAGATAAATGACCTTGAATAGTTTTGGCAACGGTTGATTACTTGCCTCTTAACTATGGTAATGTTTTTACGAGCATTGTGGTGGGTTTATGAGCTTAATGATAGGATTATAAGTTAATTGTGAAAGCACGGGCACTTTGTAGAATACTGAAATTGAATAACTATTTACAGATTTCGCTTTGTAATCATAAAATGAATAAATTAAATTAAAGTCAAGATAATAATAGAAATAATAATAGTAACAATAATAAAGAGGTAAATAAATAATAAAATTTGGTTTTTGGTGGGAAAAGCTCAGAAGGAAGGAAGCACTTAATGCTGCAAAAATTGCCGAGGTCAACAATTTATACAACGAGAACCGACTTCACTCAGTTATGTGTATTGGGAAATTTTCTAAACATTCCCTAGTGAAGCCATAACCAAAATTATCGCACATTATTGGGTGTAAAAGCAACTTAATGCGTTCAATTTACCCGAACTTTCGGGCATAGATAAGTTAGATATTAATGTCTGAACGATGTAAGCTTGATTTGTTTGCAAGTCATTTACGGCACTGCGTTTTTCTGTGTTTTTGATTGCGATTAACATGGAAAAAATGCCGCTGAGACTACGGAAATGTTTAAGTCGGCCTGAAATGAAAATGTAGTAAGTTACAAAACAGTTAGACAGAGACATCGAGAGAGAGAGAGACTTCGGCCAAAAAATTATAATCGTGAAAACGATGAAAATTCGCGTAGGTCCGTCCGTCCCCCGCAAAAACAATAAAGGAAACAATATGAAGCGTAGGCTGGGAAGTCTGAACCTAATCTGGACCCTTCTAATTATCACTTATTCAGATCGATGCAGTCATATTTAGCAGATCAGCGTTTGCCAGAAGTTGAAGATGTGGCAGATGGCAACTGTGTACGCGAGGGCATCCACGAGGTACGCGATAAATGGCCAAAGATTATAGATAATGATGATGCATATAACGATTATTAAGCTTTGTAAATAAAGTTAAATTTGATCAAAGAACCGAAGGGATTGGTTTGCACTCATTGTCGGTCACTCCTCATTTGAACGCTGCCACTTTCTAAATATTATGGATTTTTAGTTAGAGAACACATCTATATGCCAGTCCCAGGAATTATTGACCAATGTATTATAGTATATATTTTTTTTGGCAGATGCAAGCCTGTGCTGTAATAATAAGACTTCGTTTCGCTGTCCGGGATTGTCCAAATAAAGCAAGTAAGCAAATAAATAAATAAATATATGCCATTATTGTTTACGTTTTGCGTGCTACGAAGTAATTGAAACTTTACTTAACGTAACTAGTATGCATTTGCACTTTTGTACATGAAAATATTTCCTTATTTATATGATTATGTTTTTTGGTACTTAGCCTATAAAAGAATATACTAAGTTGGTAACGCATTAAAATGTGATTCGTAAAATCTGCCAAGTATATATAATTTTTTTAATCAGCATATTTATCGAAATTAATTGACTTGTATTTCTTTTCCTCCGTCTGTTTGAAATCTCTAGAAATTGTGATTTTCGCTCGGAAAGTTTGTCTAAAAGAAAAAAATTAATCTCGCATTTTTTAACTCGATCTATACGTAGTTCGTTTTCTAAACGCAAAAGTCTTAGGGTTTAAATGCAGTCCTTATGACAAGTTCTACAGTCTCACTCATTCTCTCTCATATGTATATAAGAATTTTGCGAGCACTTACACGACAATTTTGAAACTCTAAAATTTGAAAATCGAAAACATAAGAGGAAATCTGATAATGTAAGGTCTTATGACTTACTCGATAACCCCAATCCGTGCATGTTGGGCCTTTCAGCTTCATTTCAACTATGAACGTAAATTTTGCTTTAATTGTTTTTTAATTTTACTTTAAATTAACAATTAACAATAAAAAATTATTTGTAAATTTTCGATTATTCATGATGTCAATATTAATTAACTCTTCTTCGTTTTTGTTCTGCATCACAGTCAGAAAGGAATACCATATCTTGGACGGGAAAGACCAAACGAACCCAAAAAATTCGACACAGGGATGTGTTGAGAAACTGTGTATACCATTTTAGAACCATAACCGCAGTAACAATTCCCTTATGGAAATTGCCATGGACTGAACTAAAGTTTATGCTAAAGTCACTTGCAAACATTTTCCTGGCTGAGAAAATGAAGCCACTGCCTTCAAATTTGGTATAAGTATGTTCGGCCGTCATACGTAGGTTAGTGATGAAAATGGGCTAAATTGCTTAAAAAATGCGCCTAAAGTGCAACATAAACTGAGAACACTGCTATTTACAACTACACGACACAGACAACAACAGACTGCAAAAATATTTCCAAACACATATTCGAGAAAACGAGATAGATGTAATTATTCACACGCATCCAATATTATAGAGCATGAAAATTGGGTTTTTCCGATGTTTCTTGCCAGTCCTTTTTAATATACAGCTGATGAATATAAAAGATTCGGTCATAGCCGAGTATAATTTTGCTTACTTGTGTAATTTTTTTCATTTGTTTTATTTTTTTTTGCATATATATATATATATATATTTATAACTGGCAATTAAGAAATATTGAATTGGGCGTAACACATGTGTTTTATACTTGTATGTAAGATTGTTGGGATAAATAGATGAATTTAAACCACTTCTTTTCTGATAGTAGGCATGGCACATGGACGCACATTGTGGTATGATTTATTATCATCAATAATGATGATCTTTACAAAGCAATGTCGAAGTGGAGGAGCAATTAATTCAAGTCTAAAATGTAATCGTTAATCGTTAATCGCTAATACTTAATACTTAATAGAGTTTAATCTCCGATTATGCAACTTATCGCGAGTGTCCTTTGTGCAATAATTTCTACATAATTCGTGTCTATTCTTTAGGTAAACTAAATTAAATGCACTGGTTACGAGATGAATACAATGCGTGCACACGCATCCCATATCATGTACTCAAAAGCTAAAATGCGAGATGGTTGCGCATGTTTACATATATTGGAAAACGCAACTTGCATGCATAGGCCGTAGACGGCCAACCTTTATCTTTGCTGCATGAATTTGCATTGGCAAGAACAAGACAATGAAGTTGACGTAAACAAAATATGCAAAAAAGATCTTATGTTAAATATCATTAATTATAGCTACAATTAATTATAAATAGTATTATGTTAATTATTCTTAATTTAGGAAAAGTAGTAAAACTTGACATTGACGGTGGAGATTCAAGAGGACTGATTGATTATACGACATATAGAGTTTCACCATTTTGTTGTGACTTTTCTTTGTATGGAAAGACCTTTAAATACCTATCTGCTCCAGTTTGCGAAAAGCCGATGACATGTTCTATGGTATATTTACCAAAATGGATCAGTTTGAACAAGCTGATCCAATTTCTTCGTGGCTTTATCACAAAAATGCAGATAGAAAGCTTATATTTAACGTATTAGGCAAACCGATCGTGATCACTTTTCAACCGAATATATAGGTGGCTCTGATAAATATCTAAGAGTTTTTCGAAAATTTCTTCATAGGATCGAAAGTGTTAAAAAAAAAAAAAAAAAAAAATTTATATGAACGTGTACGTAGGTGGAACACAATAATTTCTTAACTTTGGGAGCTTAATCGATCAAGGAATGTCTGCACTAAGTTTCAGCTTTCTGTCTTCATTCTTGCGATTGGTACGATTTCAAAGAGGCTACGCGACAAATTGATCCATTTTGATAAAAATAGGTATATATATATGTAAGACGTCGATAATTCTAATGTTAAAGCTAATGAATTTCACTGATATCAAATATCAAATATCTCGGTGTAAAACACTAACAGAATACATACGTCAGCTCGTAGATGTAATAAGTAAACTGCTCCTCTACGCATTATGAGCTGACTACAATGCATTCATATGCATTGGGCATTACAGCGGTAAAGCAATGAGCTAAAGAGCTAGAGCACATACCTTGCATATTGTTACGATAATGAATTAATGAGCAAACTTGGTTAAGTGAAAACGATAGTTTGAGTGAAAAATTATATTTATTAAGAACCCAGTAAAAGGTAGCATTTTTTCGCTTCGTTGCGCGTTCTTCGTTAGCGATCACCTTAAATCGTCATATACAAAAATTGCAATGCAGTTTACTAATAGAAGTTCCTGAGTGATAATTGTCACACTTGGTCATTGTATGTGGTCATTAACAGAAACTTGCCGTTATATAATTTTTATCCTTATTTTATTGCATAGTTCAGCTTTATATCTTTAGGACGTTAGCTATTCCAATCAACTGCACTTTTCGGTCTTCCGAAATAATTTTGTGCATTTTTTTTTTTTTGTGTTACTTAGAACAACTGCCGAATTCATCCGACCAAATTGTTTAGCGTCATCGTTGTCCGTCCGACATTGTTTAAAGTAAGCGAACCATCTACAAATTTATTTTGCGGCGACACAAGAGTCGCTGTAACATTTTTCAAGCCAATGCTGATTGTTAACGGTATTTTTTCTCATCAAAAAGTAATGGTAAAATCTATTTAATCAAAAAACGAAATTCAGATTTTACCGTTGACTTGAAAATTATAAAAGCAGCGTCACTGAAACCTCGGTGACTGATAAGCTAATTGTCAAATTCTATTGACGGTTGATTCAGACAAGAAATCGTATGGATGGAGAATTATTGAGTGACATGCTCTGCGTCTTGTATGCGTATCTTGTAAAGTCATCCCATACAAACATTAAAAAATTCATTCTAAGATCAAATAGATAAAATATATTTCTTGTACTTGTATTACAAACTTCGCTTTAATGTATATGCATAATTTCCTAACATTATCTATAGGTGAGGCGAAACCCTGAAGAGAATTGTAAAGACATTAAAAACATAATTCGGTCTTAACTGTTTTAATTTAATTGCATGCCAGAGACGTAAAAAACTTATAACCTTAAGTTACGTCATATTTTTAACACATTATTTAAATTATATTTCTTTCATAACACATTTACTGGTACTACTTCAAACAATTATTATATCTATATATGTAACAAAGGCTGGGACCAACTATAAAACACTTTCAATTCACATACATTAACTGCATATATTATATATATGTGCATATATATTATATATGCATATATAATATATGTATATATATACCCTTTTTTAATGGTCATTAAGAAGAAAACAAAAAAAAGATAGTTTTCAATAGGGTTTAAAACGAACGTTTTATACCCAACACAGGTATCAGTATGTCTTGGAACGAGAGTTTAAAGCGCACAAATGTGTAGTTTCATAGGCTCATATGCATGCTCTCCTATCATGAACTTCTCGTATCCAGTATTGCAATATGTGTTGTTGAATATTACGAACCATGCGATCACACACACACACACACACACACGGACACACAAACACATACATACAGAGAGCGATGCAACTCTTTCATTTTGCAAACTCAAAGGAAACAAATTCTAGTTTTTCTTTCCTGGCAAACTTATGCCAGTTTTTCTTTTCTGCTTACCGTATTTTTTTTTTTTTTTTTATTATTTATTTCTTTCGCCTAAAAAGTTCACCATACTGCTGGTGATAGTGTTGGTTTTGTCTTTTTTATATATCATTTATAAGTTGATTGTGTTTAAAAAATATGCACGAACAAAAGAATAAATAACCAAAACACAATAATTTAGTATTTTATGTAAGTTATTTAATTCCATTTCTTTCTCTTCACTCGCTGCGCATAACCAAGCAGAATAAAATATTTAAAGTTTATTTATTATTTAAATATTAAGAGTATCAGTTGTTGTATTTGTATATGTGAAAAGTTTATGAACATCCCTACTGCTACTACGAGTACGGAAAAGCGTTATCATGTGACACTACATACGTACATATACGCTTAAATGTGTATATACATATATAAAGTATATTTATTGATCAATATTGAGAAATATATTAGTTGCCGCATATACGAAAAAATGATATCCGACTGATTGCAAAGAATAAATAACAAGGTATTGACGTTGGTCTCACGCTTTATAACGTATAGCTAATCTCTTTGTCAATTACATAAGAAATTTGTCTTATATAACTCATGCACTGAAATTTTATTTATATAAAGGACAGCCAGACTAATGCAACAAGCGAAAGTTAATAACACAAGTAATATGTTTGATAATGTTATGAAAATGCTATATATTTGAACGATATGATCTGAATTTTCATGAAAATTAATCGATTATCTAAGAAACAACATTCTAAAGAAAGGAGGAAACCAAGTACATAAGCATGACGCATTACTGGCGACCAACGGTTTCTGCACGTAATTTGTAAATCGATACCGTAGGAGTTGTGTATAAAATCTATTCTAAAAATCACAATTCAGCGGTTCAGCGGGAACTTCAAATTCAAAAGGAATTGAGTAAAAACGTAAAGTCACGAAACACAATTTACGTTGCAACATAAACAGACGTCTATAGGAATAGTTATGCAATAGTGAACAATTTCGTCATGATACTTAAGTTTTCTTAAGATGTCACAACTTGTTCCATGGAGCTTACAGGATGTTCACTTCACCGAAAGAATAAGATATTGCTATATAAGTTCTCCATAACAGAACAAATGAGCGGACCTTCAATCTCTTCGAGTAGGTAGTCATCAAATTTCGATTCATTAAAATGAAAATTGTTGTTATAATGTTGACAAGTTGCAAGCACTCTTCCCGATTATATTATATTCGTATTAACAGGATATAGAGCATTAATTGAGTTACTTGAAGACTTTAATGGATTTTAAGTCGGAGAGTTGACCGCAATACTGAACACATCGTTTGCATATTTGAATTTATATAAAAAAAAAAACCTTTAGTGTCGTCAGTAAGATTCTCTTTGCATTAGCTGTGCCTGAGCTCTATAAATTACTCGGTATTTTAGATTTCGACATTGCTTGGTATTCTCCAATACGTTACATACGACTAAATTTGTTATTAAAGCGCTTGCTACGTTCGTTACACATATGCTTTTCACGGTTCCTGCTCTTAATCAACCCTCCACAAGATCTTACTTCAACTATTTATTTGCCAGTACGTTGAGCGCTCAAGTTGTATTGATAAACGAAAACTCGCAAAACTTTATCAGCATAATTCAATTAATGGTTTAAAGGTACTCTCACATACATGTACATACGGTAGAGTTTATAAAATATTCTTTTTGATATATTAACGTAGATATGAAGTAAAGAATCTGAATACAACAACTCTGGTCTCTGGTCCTTCCAGTTCCGTTCGTATTCAGTGAGATATTGCTATGTCCAAGGATGATTTGTTTCAGCCTTACCCTAACCGCGCTAGAATGCTTTCGTATAATTCCATCATTCGGTTGTGGACTTCGTTTACATTACATTCTCAATTATATAAACTAGTATCCGAAATTCGTTGTAAGACGAATTTAGTTTTCACATTTATTCATTTATAGCATATTAACGGTTCAGTGAGCGCAGGTCGTTTTATGTTTATGTGTGTTTTTTTTTTCTCGTACTTTGTTTTTCCGAATTCCCTGTTTTGTCTGGCCTGCAATTAACATAAAATTCTTTGCGTATTTTTCGGTTTTGTTTTTGTTTTCTTTTCGGTTTTAATTTTCTGTTACTATTTTCATTGTGCTTTGGCTTATTGTTTGTTTGGTGCGTGCGTGAAGCTTTCATTGTTGTGTTGTGGCCAACACAACAATCTGCTGCTGCTGCTGCTGCTGCTGCTGCTGATTAAATGTTCTGCTCCGTTGTGTGCAATATATTGACCTCATGCATATACGATAAGTTTCTATCATTTACGAGGTAGGCCGAATAAGTTCTTGAGCTCCTTAATCCTATTTAATAAATTTCGTTTTCAGATAAATTCCTTGATTTGTTTACTTTTATTATATTTAAGGATAACGTTATTTGGTCCAAAGTAGTGAAAATCGTTTAGCTTGTAATTACTTTTCTCAGACGAAAGGACCTTTCAAGACTACCAAAGGAAAAGATGAATTTTTTACATTTTATTATAAAATTGTCTACAAAGATTTTTATAAATATATAAAGTAGTGTAATTAGCTTCACTCAGGGCTATAAGAAAAACGAGTTTATGATAATTTTAAATTATAATCTAGATCGAGAAGGAAAACATCATAAATATAATTACGAATGAAATTTGTTGAGAAATTCCGCTTATCGTATCAATATAGTCCTTTTTTTTATACTCCTTAATGGTCGTTGAGGTTGTATACATTTTTTACCATTTGTCTAATAAGTAAAGATAATAAAAATTTATGTACTCTCCGTCAAACTGCTATTATGAATCAATGACTTTGTACGCTTATTTACCGAAATCTGAAATTTGTAAAAATTTACAAATGTCTCCACCAAAAAGCTAAAAATATCATTCAAGATATGCCTGCCGTTTGGCTTAAAACGCCACAACGATAACTAACCATAGATCAGTAAGATTTCTTATAGGTAAGGCTTGACGAGCATTACAAATTTGTTCCGATGTGAGCTGGACTTGTTAGCTCATCTTTAGAAATATCAATAATAAATAAAAACAAGGAAACACACATTATAGCCGGCCATGGTCGATCATTAAATATTTTAAATATAATTTCAAAGTATGGTCTTAGATCAAAAACGATCGAAAAAGTTGTTCGATCAAAATTATTTTCGATAGCGCTCGTCCTTGGGTGAAGGCTGAGGCAAAGAAAACAAAACAAACAATCGGACAGATGGACAGACATCGACTTAGATCGATTCAGAAAGTAATCATAAATTGATCGGTATAATTAAAGCTGGGTCTATCTCAAGTCATTCTTCGTGTTATATACAACCCGACAAACTTAATATACTCCATGCACCACAAGAGTTGGAAAATATAAATAGGAGTTTTTTAACAATAAAATTAAAATTCGCACCAATCGGACATCATCGCAACATCACCCACTTTGGTAAAGAGAGAGGGAGGGAGCGAGAGAGAGAGAGAAAGAGAGAGAATTTGGTAGCGATTTAAATTTGCTAATGATGAAACCTAAGGGTAAAAATTCATGATTAATGTCGATAAAACATTTCAATCTATTCGGTCTCACGTAACGAAAACGAGAGAGGGAAAAAAAAAATAATGCTTTAATTGTGTCTTATAACGCTTATTTTACACAACTACCATCAAGCACGGCAGATTAAGTGGAAATCGCTAAAATTTCCAAAAATTATTTATATCGCATGTTCAGGTATTTAAATACCAAATTGTACTCTTAATTTAATCAACTGTTTATTTTGGTTTCTATTTTGTTTTTTTTTAATTTTTATTTTTGGTGAAAAAGAAACAAAAGTGTTGCGTGAAAATTTCTTTTTTGTGCATTATGCTGGAATGTTGTTTCTTTATTAATTAAACAAATTAATCGTATGAATAATCATAAATAAGTGAAACGGAGATATCACTGGTACAGATGCCTATTTAAGATTAGTTATGCTTTGAGCGGTCTAAAAAAAAAAAAAAAAAAAAAAAAAAAAAAAAAAAAACAACAAAAACAAAAGAGCCCTTACAACTAACTATGTTCTTTAAATATGTATATTTTTACAAATCTGGACCATCATACGTACAACATATCTCTGAAATAAGTGGCGATCATTTTAAGTTGCCTAACTGTGCGCGAGAGTATAAGTACCTGAGTGCGGAGATTTTCGTCGAAAATTTATTCAGTGTTTCGTTTTAAGGATTGCGGATGTAAATGCGCATTTGTATGCTCTTGCAGTAAGATGAGCCATTAGTTAGTTAGTATCGATACTGGCACCGCAACTATAGGAGGACTATATAAAAAGTATCTCGCAGATACTTTTGTAACTTACATTTATCCGCTCTCCAGTTGATTTGTAGATGGTCTTTTGGTAAGTGTGGGTGGGTCCGTGAAAATATTTAACTGCCTTTTGACTTTTGAATCGATCAAAACAAATTAATAAACTTGGCTAAATTATTTGAGCTATACACGTCATGTCATTAAGAATATATATATTATATGCAGTCTTAACAAATTCCTAATCCCCATGTGATGGGTGTAAAAAGCTATATATTTTCTATAGGTGAATCTTGCCTACCTATCATCTGAGTTCGTAGAAACGTGATTCGATCGCAATCCCTGGCATTAAAAAAAATATTTCAACTATTTGTGACAGTGGCATCTACTAGGCTATTGATAATAATATAAAGAAAAAATAACTGGATTCTAAATTTTTTTGATTTTTTTTTTTTGCTTTGAAATATTGTGCACATCTTTCCCAGACAATTTGCAACATTTTCTCACTTCAATACTTAAAGTAGACCAAATTATGCCGAAATTTAGTGTTTGTAGTGAAATTTTTGACAACAGATAGGCCCTTAATTCTGAGCTGCGCTCTAAACGAAAATTTTCATATTTCTCTGCTACTCATTTTTAGCTGTTATAAAATACAAGCAAATATATCGTCATTTTCGATTAGTATGTGGAAGGAAACCGAGACGTGGGGTATGATACGAAAACAATGTTTTCAAGCTACCGAAGTCGTTCATTTTGTAAAAGGCTTAAAAGTCCAAAAAGAAGTTTATTTTGCGAAAGCACCAAAAAGGGAAATTGAGACGCAACGATTTCAATATGCATTATAAGTGTTTATCGTATAGCCCTCGTATTGTTTAAAGAATTTTTCTTACCTTTATCTATGTGACTATGAATAGTATTGACAGTCAGTCAATAGTCAATAGCGCTGAGGTCGATCTTTGACGGGTGAAGAAACATTAAGATTTCACGCTCTTTTACTTTTTTTTTCTTCCCTTTCATCGTTATTATGAAACGCATACATACGTACATATTCACTCATATTTGCTAACAAAATTAAATAACGAGTTTGTTTTTTTTTTTTGTGTTTTTTTTAAAGCTTTTACTTGAAATTAATAATAATATACAAATATATACGGACAAACAATAGCAAAAACTTATTGCATTGTATTGTGTATTTAACACAATTGTATAGATATCGTGAATATTCAACACACACGTAGATAGAAAAACTACTAAATCATCATCATCCGCACGGTAAGGTGGTAATATCAAAATTCATTCATTCGTTTAAAGTTGGCTCTCAGATTCATGCTTTAGTATCAAGTGAAACTCGAATGCGTCAACACCATTGTTCAGACAACAGCAACAATTTGATCATTAAATGTTTACTTAATTATAACGATTGTTTGATTTATCCGGTGGTGCTAATTAATTGTTCGGCTTGATTTGCTTTGGTATTATTTTTTGTTTTCATTTTATTTTATTACGTTATGACTTCTTTTTTTCTTTTCCTTTAATCGAATTGAAACAAAAATTAACAAAAAAAAATTTAGTTAGTCTTACGCGATGTGGTTTCGAATATGTAAAGAAGACTGTATTTTAATATCATATATATATTTAATTTAGTGCATAAGTGCTCAAGTGTGTGTGTGTGTGTGTGCGAATGTATATATTTATGTTCTTGTAAACATGGAGAGTGTGTGCATAAAATGAAATTTATATCAAAAATTTCTTTTTAACGTATGATAATAAAAAAAGGAAACACATAAAAAGAAGAAAAGAAATTTTTGAATCGACTGCATATAAATTCTTATACTACTACATAACATGCTTTACATAGATGCCTGAATAAATACTTTATAATGTCCTTTAATGTAAAAAATTTCATTGCGAGATATAAACTTGGAATCGCTATCCTCCTTTCTCTTTCTCTCTTTCGCTTAGAATACCAAGCAACATGAGGAATTATTTTTTTTTTTTTTTTTTTTTTTTTTTTTTAAAATTTAATAATTAGCATTAAAAGGTAAAAAAACCTTTACAAGTAAATAAATATGAATAAAAGTGCACATACAGACATACACACGCATATATGGGCTGGCGTACTATTTAATTAGCAAATATTTTTTTTAGAAAACACTATTTACTCGTTTCTGACGTGACCTTCACATTCAGAAGAGCCTGCATATATAAATATCTGTTTCTCAACGTAGTTACGGCAACGGCCGATGGACTATATTTTTGCTCTTTTCATTTTCAAATGTGAACTGCTTGTGGAAGGAACAGAGCAGAGAAATTAATTATATTGATTTCGAAATGAAAACGAAAACTCGAATATTTTCCAGCTCAGGCAGAGATATATGTATATAAGTGTCAAGTGCATAAACAAATCATCGTCGGCATTACACTACGCGAATATATAACTTGATCACCTGGGAGGATGCTATGTTAACACATTATGTGAAAGTATAAGTTACAGGTTGAAGTGTCCACAATTCATTTGTTTTACTCTAGTTTAGTTTTTATGATAAATCGAAAGGGTGGAATGTTTTCGATAGAAAAATTCCCAAATGAGAGCGGTATGCTTCTTCCCTTTAATTCGCAGTATGAGATGAAATGGTGCACTAATAAGTAAGGGAGGTATCTAAAGCACAAACAACCGCGATATAGGTGATAGGAAATGGATTAAAATCGATGATACGGGCGAATAGCTATGAATGAATTTCTAATCTGAATCAAACTTTTCGCTCACAATGTAAACTGTTATGAGTATAAAATCAATGGGAACTTTATAGTGGGACGCGGTCCACCATTAAACAGTTTATACTGCTTCGTTTATTGCAAGTATTCACATAATGACTTCTCAGAATATGGTTTCACGTGGGGATGGGTCGTAGTAGAAAGGTAGTCCGATTCGAATTCATTTCAAAGCATTCGTCCTTGGGCCAAAACATGTCGGTGTACTGGATTTCATTAAAACATCTCAAAACCTGCGACCTGTGGGTTGAATACAAATCAAGCAGATAGACAGACGGACAGCCAATTTCTGAGTCGATCGGTATCTATCTCAAATCCTTCAAAGGTGTTGCAAACGTCCCCAGAGATTTAATTTTGCCTTGTCCCACAAACGGTATAGGGTATAAAAAAAAAAGGCAGGGGAATAAAAACAGCGACGCAAGTTTCGTATATTCCAGCTGATTAGAATGCAACAAACACACCAGGCGATGATATCGACGAATTAACATTCGTTTCGTCTGATTAAAAATGTTATGTACTCAGTTACGATATTTAATTTCATTGCTATTGCGCTGAATTACATTCAAACAAACTGAAAATTGTTGCGCTGCCTCTAGCAGGCAACATTAAGGAATTAAGTATAAAATGCATATATATATATATATATATATATATATATATATATATATATGTACGTATAGGGCAAGATTGAAAGGAAATGTATCATCGGTATGGTATTGAGTGATTGATGAGTAAAAATGTGAGGTGAGTAAAAACAGTGTTTTTTCAGTTCGAGAACATTGCAATGCATCCCCAAAAGTGTGTTATGTATGTTATATGCAATCTGTATATATATATATATATATATATATATATATATATATAAGTTTATATGTAGCACATATGTTAGTTTAATTCATAAATGTGCTGATAGAGTGCAGACGTTATGCAAATTTCCTGTAAAAATACCTCACATATACACACACACCATATATATTTCCATAATTAATCTATCATATGTTGATTATAAATGTTGACACAAAAAAGACAAACAAACTTTCAACTCGTTCTGCTTTACTTAGTTCGACGTTACTCTTAATATAGGCTTGGACGGTACAAAATAGGATTTGGCCCGGGTCTCTATTACATTAGTGTCTGTTAAATATTAAATCATCGATACTCGATAAGGAAGGTATCCATATATTTGTCTTCTTTTTACCCATTATCGGATATGATGAAAGTAAGGATAAGCAATTAATTTGTTTGTCCTTTCGTCCATTTGTCTCTAAGTTGGACATGTATTAACCAAAATGGTATACAAAATTAGATGAGAATGATTTAACAAAACAAAATAAAATTATGATTTTTTATATATATATGTGCAAGTAAAAGGCGAAGGAAAAAAGTGCCTGACATTCGTTCCGAAGCGAATATAATGATTTTCATTGCTGTCAAAATGCTTATATGCGATTTATGTGAACGCGTGAAGGCTACTTAGCATTTAGTCAATTATAAGCTTTATTTGTAGTGTAATCTGAGAGAAGATTAAATCTTTTATACGATTTCAAACAAATGCTTCATATTTTGTTTTATTTTTTTTTTTTACCGAGAGCATCTGGCAATTAAGCAATGCATGCAACTGATTACATCTGAATTTCGTATATGGATAAATGCACATGTTTGCGTAAAAACTTGTATATATTTACGTATTCGCATTCACATATGTAAATATATTTCTTACATGAAGTGATGATGTTTTGCGTACATAAGTTACTAAAAAGAATTGATCAGTCAATCAATAATTCGATCATTTTTAGTTCCACTTGTGTTGTAAATATTTAGAGTTTTTGTTTGTATTGTTTTCAATTTCTCTTCTATATAGAAAATCAAAAGATTATATCTACAATTACGTGGATCGTGTACGAGTGGCGGAAAGCACGGTACAAGACTACAAGTGTCCAGCTAGAGGTTCGGGTTGGCGGCACAACAACTCTATATCTCATTTGGATTTGGCCACAAGCTGTCCCACTGCAGCTTTCGGTTTAAATCATTGGTCGTCTCAGCATTTGCCACATCACCAGTTACGTCATTCCCGTTCGTTGGACTATAACCATATCGATCGGTGTAACGACGCTCTGGATATAGCCGACTACTGTTGGCATTTAGATCACGAAACGGACCTTTACGAGGACGACGAAAACTTGGAATTCGAACAAACGGGATCGGGTTTGAAATACGTTAGCGAACGTCATATAGCACAGCAACAGCAACAACAATACAGAGATTTTAAATGCGGTAAGTCGCACTACTACGCTAACGTAAAAGTTACGTACAAATTATTTAACAGAAGGTTCTCATAAAAACTATTCAAATTTGATTTATTATTAAAGTTAGTGTTTTTACGTTAGTTCCGTTCAATGAATACGCTCGCCTTGATTTAATATCAAAAATTTATTGCTGTCTCTGTTTACTATAATTTATATAGCTGAGGGAAATTCTCATCACTCGTCAAATAATATTTATCCGTCGTCATCAGTATCGTCACAACATCAACAACAGCAACGACAGTTTAAGACAGGCGGCGGTACAGTGATTCCCCCATCATTGTCGGCTTATGAATTTCCCAACGATTCATGCAGTTTACGTCGCTCTCGAAGCTTAGCAGTTATTCGGGAGGAAACCTTCAACGATTTGCAAATATCATCGTCTAGTCATTGCCGTCGACGTTCGCAGTTGATACCGCGGGCACGTCTAGTTAATCGCGGATACTTTCGTGAGCGCGATCGGTGAGTACCTAATCTCTGAAGGGCTTTTCAATCATACGCTCACCTTAGCGCATATAGTTGCCGCTCGGCATGCGTACATGCGTTCGCATTATATGTTTTAAAAAAATTATTTAATGCATAATAATACCATACATATTAAGATATAGCGTTAGAGAAAAACGCATGAACACGCAGGTATAGACTAATAGCCGTGTTCTAAACAACATCACAGAGACGTCACAAGTGATTGTTTTGTTTGCGGTTTGCATGCCTTAACGACCTTGTTTTATAACAACATCACCCTACAGTTGTGTATATAACGACTTCTGAAAATAAGGCGCTATAGAAAGCGGTCGATCCGAACCAGTTTCAATAGCGTTCATCTTTGTCCCAAAAATTACGAGCTGTAGTTTGAACTCAAGACAGACAGACAGTCAAGGTTAAATCGATTCGATCCATTCGAAGGTGACTCTACCTCAAGTCTTCCTGGATGTTACGTACGTCCGCACAAACTCGGACGTCGACATAGCAATATTGCTTTCTCTTATGACCAATGAACGGTTAATTTATCATTTTGTTTGCAGTGTACAAAAATACACCTTTGAGACTCCATAAAATAAGTGCTTTATTAGGTGGAGATTAAGAGTTTTATTCTACTCTTACAAAGCCAGCTAAGTTACTAATTTAAAAGATCAATTTTTATGACCATCATACTACGTTTATTAGATTTTCGTTAAATGTTCATAATGCATTAAAATAGATCTTTCAGATCCGTTCAAGTATGCCTATACCATCATGTATCGAATGATAGCAGCTAACGTTGCTATTTGTATTCAAAAAGTTGTAACAACAAAAGTGCTTAACAAGTCTATTTGGAATTTCAAGAGGTATCGTTAAAATGATAGCGCAAATGGTTTTATAAAGATTTTGCGTTAGCGATGTTATCAGCGTCAAAATAACCCACTTATGATATCATTCTATAGAATTAAATGTTGAGTTTAAAGAAAAATTTTATCGCTGAAATAAGAAAGCGAGTAAAAATGGCGCTATGAGTAGATGGTCGGTCGGTTCTTTAAAAAATCCGTACATACGAGCCATGAAAGGACGCAGTTTTGCCACGATTAAGAAGATAAGGATTGTATTGCTGGAAGAGCTCAAGGCCATGCCAAATAGCGCATATCAGAAGGAAGAGTTTGAGGACTGAAGAAAGCGCTGGCACAAGTGTATTACATCGAAGAGGGATACAAATTTGGGTTACAAACGGAATGATGGACACGTTAGATCTTAACCCAATGCATGGGCTATAAAATGACTTTCAATTGCCTTTTACACGAGTAGCATTTATTTAGTATAATAATTTGAACAATGTTCTCCTAATTGCAAGAAAGATCATATCGTAGAATCTATGAAATGGCTTTAGCAACACTGCTTATCAGTTCTCAGTACTCAGTACAGTTTTAAAGTTGAATTTCAAAAATAATTACTCAACGCTTGCTAATGCAATACATGTGTTAGAGTTTTTCATCTGATACTCACACTAGTTTCATAACTAAATGAGAAGAAATTGTTCCTACTACGTATGTGACTTTGTTTCATTTGCAAATAAATAATATCGTTAGTGTTGGCGATATTCCGATTTATATAGCTTTTAATCCTATTTACTTGTTATTTATTTATACAAATTTTGATTTATGCGGAAAACATTTTTAAAAAGGCGGATTTCGAAAATCAAATATGGAAAAGATTCAATTATCGCAGTTGAGCAAATCGTTTTAAAGATTAACTTCCCTACAAAAGAGTGATAAGCGAGAAAATCATATCCAGCTCTTGTCGAGCCTTTTACGCCGTCAAAGTTTTCGTCTTACGATAAACTCAAAACACTACGTCATTTGGAAGACGTGTCTGATTTCTTTCATTTTTTACGAGTACTTTAGGATAACGCACAGACAACTATATGAAAGCATTTTTATCTTTTCATCTGTTGCAGTTTATGAATAACGAGCAGAATCTTCAAACTTTTCCACTTTTTCTCTCCCGCTCTCTCTCTCTTGTTTTTAAAGATGCAAAGACGTTCCCAGCTTCTGTTGCACCGTAGGCGTATTCTTTTGGCTTATTTTACAGACCAAGATGTAGGCAAGAATTTCCGATGTTTTCGATATCATAATTCCTTACGGCCGGGCGAATATTTACTACATACTGTGACCACAGACGGACGAGTCTAAGCTGACTCGGTAATTCGGTACTAATCAAGAATATCTTTAATTTATGGAATCTCTAAGGTGCCCTTCTAGCTGTCGCGAAGGCTTCGACAAAATGCATATATATCCGCATCCTGTGCTTTTGAGTATGAAATAATTTGTTGCAACAAATGCAAAAAATAGAATTTTTTTAAATGGGCGAGTGAACGTTCCATCCGTTTGAAACAGAAGAGAGGAATTATTGGCGGACATTAAAAGTTTCGCTATAAGTCAATTGTAATGTTTCTCGCGCTTATATTCATTTTGCTTGTTTCTTAGTCATATTTTCATTTCTCTTCATTAATTTTTTTCTTTTAAGTTTAATCACTAAAATAAATACAGCCCCAGAGCAGGTTAATATGGGGTGGGGGTTAGTTCAGTGAGATGGTGGTTGGACGGCTATAAAAACGCACGCTTGTGGTTGCACCGATGGCGCATCAACAATTCATCGACTGTAAAGTTATGAGACTGAGAATCTGTTATATATATGATGATGTGGTTTCAAATTTAGCACGAAAAGCGGTGAAATCTACAGCTTGTTAAAAATGTTGCTAAAATTATGCCATCAGTTGTTCAGTCAAACGTTACTAGATAAGCGGCGTGTTAATACTACTACTACTACCATTACTACTACTACTACTACTACTACTATTACCATTACTACTACTACTACTACTACTACTGGTAAAAAGAATTCCAATCTACGTAATGATGCGCAAAGCTATGAGAGCGCTTTTAAGTGCATGGAGACCGAAAAAAATTCTATTGACTGTAGGTGCCATTAAGAAGTGATTAGAATAACACATGTATTTATTATACATTTGTGTTATGAACTTTTGGACATATGTATATATGTACGACGGTGATGCACTTCAACAAATAAAGCGCTGCTTCTGACTTTTCCGTGGGTGGTGTAGTGTAACGGCGGCTTTGTCTCGTTACTCAATGTCACGTATTAGTTGTTGATTTCTATAAAATATCTGACCATCAATTTTTTTTCGCTAAAAGTAATAGTTAATCTTTTAAAGCAATTTCAGTTGAAATTAATATGAATTTCGAGTGATGCGTCCGTGTGTGCGAGCATGCAAACATTTGCATAGTAATTAAACGCTGGCGCGTTTTAAGTGCAACTTTCAATTGAATAAGGTCTAGGCAACAACTCAAACGTAACACGATCAAGAGAAAACTTTATTATATTTGCTTCTCTACAAGTGTTTATGTGCTATAAACTGGATTTATGATAAAATTATATCTTAAAGTTATTGCATGCAAAACAATTGAAAAATCGGTATTAACATAAATTTTCTCAACAGATTAATTTACAGCAATAATAAGCTTCAGCAACAGCAACAGCAACAGCAACATCAGCAGCAACAACAACACCATCATCATTATCATCAGATAGCGCGAGAAAAACCAGCAGTGAACGGCAGCAGTACGACAGTAGAGCCAGACTCACAAAGTAACGAGAGTATTGCGGATACTTGCGATTCGCATCAGCATCAGCGATATCAAATACAGTTACAGCATCAACTTCAATTGCAACAGCACCACGAGCAACATCAGCCACATCAGCCACTCAATCAGACGCACACCCATTATCATCACGACAATCATTTGATAGCGACCCATGAACCTGAGGATTATTACGATAATTTGAAGCGTTTGGATGCTCTTGCATTAGGTATTGCTGAGCAATTGCATCCTTGGCACAACGACAAGAGTGACTTGGAAAGTCTGAACTCGGACTATTTTAAGAATTCCTTGCATCAAACACATGATTTACAACCGCATTTGGAGCTGAATGTTATAGAGAAAGCTGCCAATTTTTTAAGTAATGAGAAACCTCGCATATACAAATCTAGAAGACAACAGCAGCAACAACATTTAGTACCCGATCGTTTACATCATAAACTTATTACAGCATCGTTGCATAACGGTGGAGATTCATGCCCTGAAAATAGTCAAAGTAGTGTTTTCCCAGAAACTACACCTAGCAATTCAGATGACCAAACCGATAGTGTTTCATTGTCCGAGCAAGAGTACGATTTAACAAGGATCGAAGAAATCTTTACGAAAAGTCAATTGGGAGGAGACGATGAAAGCTATGAAATAATTAGTCTGTCAGCCGTTAGTCATAAGCGTTTGGAGAATACTGAGAACTTAGAAAACCAAAACGAACATTCTGCTCAAGACGAAGTTAATCGTCCAAATTTTAGCTTAACAGGCACAACCACCACAGATATTGATATCGATACTCTGAAACGAGAACGGGCGGTTAGTGAGAATTTACAAAAAATTATAGCATACGATTCTGTGTATCTTTCGTCCGAAGAAGGTTCGGAAAGCACGTTGGTAGACGAAAATTGCAATACTTCACTGGAAGCCGCCTCCTTGCATACATGCATTGATGATGTCGAAACATTACTGCACATTTCCATAGAGGATACCATTTATGAACCCAAAATCAGCCCAATTCTATCAGAGTTCGAGCGAAGCAATCATAAACTAAGAGCTCACATCACTGAAACAGAATCAACGAAACTGAGTTTTAAGGAGCCAGCAAATGGAAAAATTGAAATTGTGAGGCCTCAACCTGACATACAAGCACCTGTATATACACAAATACTGAAAGTTGAGCATACACCTAGTTCGCTTTTACAAAGTCATACTATTAGTCAGTCCTCAGTGGGTGTCACTTCTAGCGTTGCTAGCAAGCCGAAAATTTTATCAGTTGTAGAGAAACGTAAGCTTAAACGGTATTCAGATTCAGCTTACTCGTCTAATGTTAGCGAATCTTCGGAACCTAGCTTAGGGCAGGTTTCAACATCTGAAATTTTCGGTTTCGCTTCATCGAAATTGAAACATCAGTCCCCTGAGACCTTCGAGAGATCGAATCTCAGTGTTAATCAGTATCATAGTCTACCCGATGTGAATATTGGGCAAAGTTTAAAAGTTTCCGAAAGCATTGATGCACACTTAAGATCTTCATATAATTTAGATAATTATCACTCATTGGATGACAGCGTGGTCGATAACAGCTTGCAAGAGGAAACAAATTTACCAACAACTACTTTAATTGCTGATAATAGCAACGATAATGAGCAGAAATCTAGCGAACACCCATCAAATTCGCTCGAGTATTTAAACAGCTTACCTCAAAAAATTCAATTTGACGACGATTTCAAGGCAAATAAAGCAAACAATGAAAACAATGAAATAAAAATTGACAACAGAAAAGAAAAATAATCGAAAGAGCAGAAAAATTTATTTTAAAACAAGAGGAAGAAATTAATGAAGGTTTTATTGAGAACACCCCTGCGGCGCTGAAAGGGAGTGAAGTTATAGCGCAGGAATTAAACGCTGCTCACTGCAAGCATCGGTACGGTGTAAAAACTTCCAGTGATACGGATGAATTTGAAAGCTTTGAAAAGTCAAAGGAAGCACTAAGTATTGAGGTAGAAAATTTCAGTCAGCAAATTGAACGGAGAGCGAAAGAGATTAGAGAAAGTGGTCGTCGAACGAAGCTGGAACAAATCGAACGGGTAAATCGGGCTAAATTCGGCTTAGAAAATACTCTTTGTGCTCAATATAATGAGCTTTTTGAGGATAAAAAGCAAACAAGAGTTCCTATAATTTCTCCGGCATTTCGCATTGTCGTGACAGACGCTCAAAACAACATTATCGAAGAGGATTCCATCGAAAGTACTTATTCCTTTAATGAGAAATTCTCCGTCAAACAAGCGGAAATATCAACGCCTACTATCGAAAAAAAATTAGGTGACGTTAAAACAGATAAAACCCAATCATTGAAAGAAGGTTGCAAAACTAAATCAGGACTAAACACTAATATAGTTAAGGTATCTTCGTTAAGACGTGCGTCTTCAAAATCAAAACGCCAACAATACCCTCAAAACTCTTATAAGAGCAATTCGGAGACGAAAAGGCTGCTACCCTTGCCTAAGTCAAAAGAAAACCCCATTTTGAATAATCAAATCTATAGAGCACGTCCTATTAAGGTAGTATCATCTACGGATTCTATTCGTCGTGCGAGAAGCATTAAAATGTCGCGACCGCAAATTCTGCACGTAATCGATAACAAACGGAAAACAGAAAATTGTCGTATTGTAAACACGTCCACAGCCCAACATCATGATGGCATTCAAGTAAAAAATGAATATCTGAAGAAGGTTGATGCTGTGCGTTGTTATTGGTCTAAACTGGCACACGTTGAACATCAGCATCAACAACAACAACAACAACAACAACAACAACAACAACAAAATGAAAATGAAGAAAACGCAGAGGTGAAAAGTCTACATAACTCTACCTTATCCCAACAATCACAAGATGAATACATACCACCACAACAAAGACATAATGCACAGCAAACACAATCAAATGAAAAGGAAAATCCGTCTTCAACGCAAACAAAATCAGAATTCGTTGAAAGACATGAATTCATTTTGGGTAATCATCAAAGCAAGGACGAAGCAGGCAAAGACGAAGACAATAATCATGAAATGCATGGCAAGAAACTGAAGAATGACGGTGATACCACAACCATGGGTCACATAAAAAATGACTGTCACAGTTTTATGCCATCAATAGAAATTGTCGAGTTGGACGGTGATAAAAAGGCTACCATTGTCAGCGCAGCACCACCCAATGTATCAGCGAACAGCGACGCCAATGAACCAGCATTCGATCATATACGTTACAAAGTTCTAAAGTCCCAGCAATTATTGCGTAGCAACGGCCTAAAGCGCAATAAGAAAGAAGCTCAATTTGACGGACTTATACAGTACTTGCAAGAATATAGTTTTAAAGAGTTGTTATCAAACAACAATGTAGTCATTGTTGAGCCGGTACGCACAAAAATAGAGCGACCCCTTCAAGCAACACCCTCGACTCCCGGCATTCACGGTACGAGCTTGTTCTCAAATAAGCTCAATGCCACAAAGCAAACGGGTATTGAAGATGATGCCAAACGAAAGTCGAATGGCGCAAATTCGGGAATTAAGCGTCACTTCTTTTATCAACCCGTCCGCGTGAATCGTGAATTGTACGAAGAGGAGTTGCCTAATCCAGATACAGTGCGTAATGTGCGCAAATTTTTCGAAGAACACATCCTGCCATCACGCGGACAAGGTATTTGGATGAACAACAATAATACGAGTGATGGTAGAACTAGACAAACAAACGACGACTCCGCGTTAATACAATTAAGCCCAAGATCAAGGAGGGCTCGTAAATATCGATACCTTACGATAGACACGTCGTATGGCCACGTGGCCACAGCAAAACCGAAGCTTAAGGGCAATCTGTCGCAGTCACGAAAGTGGGACACTGCTAGCCTATCAAGTGGCATCTCAAGTGGTGATTTGTCATCACCATGTGAGTGCAATGAAACAGACGCCTCGTCACCCAGGGACAATCACAATTATTCAACGAAAGCAAACAATAACGGACAAATTGTGAGTGATACCTGCCATGGTGTCCATGTCCAAGACATTGTTAAAAAGCATAATAACAATCCCTTACAACAAATTGGCGGCACGGGGATACCTGTCCGTTCAAGTATGCGGCCACGTAATACTATTTATGGTTTGTCAGTGATGCAGGCCGTAGCAGATAATAGTCTAAATCCAAATACAATTTGCAATGCAACTAAACATCGTAATGGCGATAATTCCGAAAACGAGAGGGAGCAGCAGAGCAACAATCGTTCGTTGGACAGTGATGTCTGTGACACTAGCGACATCAACAGTAAGGAAGTGGAGTTTGGTAAATCGTATTATGTGAGTAATGTAAGTATTGGACTCCTATTCAATTTCCCCTTTTCCAATTCCTTCTATCACGTTTGCTGCCCAATTCATTGTCGAATTTTGCATGAAGCAATTATCTCTTATTGCAATGCAGACAAATGTTCCGCGAATATGGTCAAATCGTTTAGGGCATGTTTTAGGGCATGTTGTTCGTTGTTGCACAATAATGCGAATGTTCTACGGCTAAATAATAATCATCTTAGAAGTTTGACTTTAGTTATGGTTGTCCCTATAAATAGCCAAAAGCTCGTTACCTTATAAATCTCGTTAAAGCTGACGGAGCGCGCGCTGTCACATCCATTATAGAATCTTTGATTTCAAAATCAAGTGCACCCTTGAAAATATTATATTGCATATTATAAAGAGTGTTGAGTGAAAATTTTGATTATCTTGAATTATTATTTCTCATCTCTATGTAAACGTCTTCCATGAAACGATATGTAGTTCACAGAGGAAATTCTTCTCCTTTTTTTTCGTTTTTCGTTTTTCGTTTTGTTTTTATTTTAATACACTTCAGGATATTTTAAGAAAAATACGTGAATGTGGCTCTTCGGTGACCTACTATGGCGGCCGTGTTGTTCAAAATAATTCAACTGTAAAACCCTTTCAAAGCCATTATAATGAAAACAATGACCAAAGTGCACATAATACAATGGCATCATTGTTCGCCAAGCCAAGCCAAACAACAAGGGAGACAGTTAATGTTATTGAAACGTGTTCCAGCGTTTACAACTGCGGTAATGAATGCCAACAACATAAGAAGCCAAAACAAAAGAGTGACAATAGGAAAAGTAAAGACGGCTCAAACAAGGAATACAATGCAACAAAGGTTACTCAAGGATGTAATGGTAAGTGTTTTCATTTTATAGTAATAAAAATATCTCTTGTAAAATTGTTTATATATATGTTATGAAAATTATTGAATTTTCATGCGAAACGATATTTCTTTATTTACTTATATTAATTAAAATCATTTGTTAAACTAGATTTAATACTTTTTAGCTAATCGCACTTACATATAAATTCCTATAGAATGGATAAACTATCCTTTTCGTTGATTTTATTTTAGAAGGCATCATGTTCAAACTTGTCAAATCAAATAGTTGCAACAGTCGATTAGAATTGGCTGGCGCCGAGTATCCCGAGGATACGGAAATTGTAAGACGAATAGTTCATCAATTCGAAACACACAAGTTCGTGACTAACGAAAACACAGCGACTACAAACGATGGTCAGTTACTGGTGCGTAGCAAATTGATTGTTGATAGTGTCGTCGAAACGGAATGCGGCCATTTGCCGCAACCGGCGGTAAATAGTGAATTAAATGCAGTCCACGAAAATGAAAAAAATCTCAATAAAATACAAAAACAAACTGAACACAAACGAAAACAGCTAACAACAACAACAACAACAATCCATCAAGCAGAAGCTAAAGACATACGTACGGAGAACAATGGGTCAGATATGGATACGACTATTAAGAATGCCGCAGGTGGAGCGATTGCCGCAAAGGTATGCCGAAATAGAAATGTCGACTTGGCATTTATTTTGGCTAAGCAACAATCAAAATCTGCGCCGGTAAGTAATGAAATTGATAATTCAAATATAGCTGTTAGTAATAGAAAGGTGGCGACGGTGACGGAAGCACTCGTCCATAACAACAATGAGATAAGTGTTAAGAAAATTGTCGCCAGTATGCATGAGTTGAGTTCAGAGCGTGCAAACATTGCCAATAATTCGGCTGTAGAGGTGTCACAGACAAAACAATCTACTAAATGCTATACATCGTCACCTGGACAAATATTGGTGCCAGTGGAAATACATCGTGCAGATGACGAAGAACCGCATTCGCGGCTATTGCGTATTGAAAATACATCATCCGTTGTTACGCATTTTCAACCGCATCAACCACTGTCTACGGCAGCTATGACAACTTCCGCAATCGATGATACCGTCGTTAAATATTACGTGGCGAACGACAAGAGTATCTATGAGAAGCGTCGCTACAACGACATTGAGTTTGAAGAATTCGAAGTTTATGATCCGACTAAAAAGAAAGACTTTGACAAACGTATTGTCGAAGAAAAATCTGCAATAAATCAAACCGTAACGGACGACGTTACGAATGTTATAAATGCCAAAGAACCGGAAAATCCACAATCAACGGTAGCAAATAATAATAACTGCATCAGCTCGGACGATAAAAGTCATCAAGAGGGGTACCGTTCGGCCGAAACTGACACAGATTGTTGTTACGATAGCTTAGATGGAAAAGTGTAGGGAAAGAAAAATATCGAAAAAGAGGACAATAAAAGGTTAAGTTTTCCTTTTCCATTTAATTTTTAACAAACGTTCCCTTATGTAATATGTAATTTTTTACAATTTTAAACCAATAGCAACTGATATGTGGTGATGGGCTTCATCAAGATTTCATTTTTTTCCTTTTTTTTTTTTTTTTTTTGTTCTTTGATTTTGAAAATTTTAAGTAAAATTTAAAAGAAAATAATTAAAACACGATCCTATCCTATATAAATTTTAGATTTAAAGAATTAATTTTTTATGTATTTTGCAAAATTGTTTATTTATGAAAACGAACCTAAATTCATCTTTGTTTCGTATAAGATTCGTAAAAATGTAGTTTCCTATCTGTCATTGCCAGTGTCTACTTGTCCTGCAGTACTTGATATATTTATTTGTATCTGTATTGATTTAGAAAATTTCTGTATTTTCATTTTATTTAATAAAATTTATTCTTATGTGCGATTTTTAAGTAAATTTATTGAGTTTGAAATATTTTATTACTCGCTCATTCATTCATTATAAGGATAATGCATTCCCCGCGAACGATATCGAAAGAGAAAGCAGGATTTGATCGCGCCACACCATTCTCGTATGTAACTCAAAATTTATTTAAATTTCCAATCAACACATGAGGACAGATATTCAGTCAAATTAGAGGCGCCTCTAAGGCGTGTCTGCGATACTCGTCGCTTTTGACGAATCCGATTTGGTTTTTTGCGCTAAACTTTTACCATAGTTACGGTACATACATATATATGTTAGAAAATTGAAGGCCTCCAATTAACCATAACCTAAAAGTTAAATACTTTAACGCAATTCCTTGAGTTAGGTCTACAACCTTTAGGTGCAAAGATATGAACCTAACAGCGCTGAACCGACTAACAGTTCTACTACGCTCAGGAAAATATATGCATTTCGTTCGTAAAGGGTTGGGCATATTTTTTCCCAAAGTCAATAATGAGTATAATAAGTACATAATCGCTTGTTTTACCCAGAGGAGGCTGATAAAAATATACAATTTTCATAAAATTGAAAGAGGGACAGAGGGAAAGAGGGAGGGGGTTAAATTGAAGATTGACATCCGTAAAGAATGGAGGTGAATACAAAGTTAAAATTTGCAACGCTCTTTGAAAAATTTCAACAAACGACATGCCCGTATGACTGAATAGATTCATGTATCAAAAAATACGTTACGGAATCATCTCGATCGTCTACCGTTATTGTTACGTGGATGTGACTGCGCATTACGTATCTAGTGATTATATCTCTGACGTGTTGAAACAACGTTTCCGAAAAGACTTGAAAAGTCGGTCATAGCATGAACTGATGAAGCAGCGTAAAAGGATAGCAAAATAATTTCATTTCGATATGTGAAGATTTGAAAATCTTAATAATTTTAGTTCAAAATACATCACCACATCACTTGATGAAAAACGGGGTTATAACGGGATTCTTCTTCTCATTATAAATGCCGCTGTAGGAATATTTTTACGTGGATTCTGAAATATTTTGTTAAAAATTCGAAAATATTCCGAAAATCACTTCAATGTAAGTACAGATTGCTCTTAATTGCAAAAATATTGTCTTCACAGCAGGCTTGACTCGTCATCGAATCAGTTATACATAATATAAATATTATACGTTTTTTTTTTTTATATATTATTTTCTAATTTTTTTTTTTTTTTTTTTTTTATGTAAATAAAGAAATTATGAATATTTTGGGTAAATGCCAGTCATTTTATACTAATAGTAGGCATGACTCGGAACGGATTTTGACGATTCAAGTTATTCATATCATCCACGGGATTCCACGCCTAGTTAAAATTTTTATCCAAGAACGTGTGAAAGACGAAATAAATGTCTTTCAAATCAATTTATTCGGAAAAATGTATATATACATATATATATATATGCAATATATGCAATGGCGTAGACTTTTATGCGTTTCGTCATTTTTATTTTCATATTGAATCATATGGTTAAGTATTACAATAAAAATCATAAATTTTCAATTTGATTCTTCATATTCTGATTGATGATAACGTACCTGAGTCTATATTTTCTCTATTTTTTGTGCAATAATTTCGTTGTTCTATTAAATTCCATGAGTTTCTCTGCAATTAAAAAGAATTAGAGAGAAATTTTTTTCTTTTTTTTTTTTTTTTTTTTTTAAAGAAACCATACTTTTGTTTAATATATAAGTAAAAAGAAAGTTAAAAAAAAAAAAAAAAAAAAAAATGGAATGCTTCAAAAAAAGTTTCCCATAAAAATGTATAAATAATTCCTTGAAAGTTTTCAGCTTGAATAGTTCTTGTCAGTGTATACCTTATATAACCGTATAACAATTTACATGCACACATGCCTACATGCATGTAATATAGAATGTATTGGTGATGCATAAGAGATTTAAACGAAAATGAAAGGAAAGGTAAAATGAAGTAATAATCAAAAGAAGTAAACCTTCTACCAAAAATATTCTGGATTTCTTGCATTTCTCCTCCTATACATTATAAAAGTGCCTCTTATTCATGTCCAATGACTTGAAAGCACTTCAAAATGTCAATATAAGAGTTTAATTGTTATAGTATAGTATAGTTATTACCTTTAAAGCGAACAGATTTTTCTTTTCACATTTGTATTCGCAAGAACACACTTAATAATTGAGAAATAAGGTTAGGCTTTAAGAAAATATCTCATTTTCGTTTTGTTTTGTTGTTTTGTTTTTTTTTTTTTTTTTCGTAAATATCAAAGACTTTCCAATAAATCGTAATTGTATAAAGTACAGGCGAATAGCTGGTGGATTATTTACAATATCCTTGATTATACAGTGAGTGATAAATGCAAAAAAGTTTAAGTAGCAAAGATATTTATGAACTCTGTTAGCAGAGTTCTGCAAACACCCTAACAGAGCTCTGTTAACTAGTTAGGATCAAAATATAGTTGGAGTTGGAAGCCTTCTCCGTTCAAATTAACACACATACGATATTTTTGTGAACACCTCACGAATCTATACAAAACTGAAAAATACCTTTCGAATGCGGTAAAGGAATTCAAATTTTAAAACATTAAACTTTCAAAGTTTAAAACTTTCCGATAATAGAAACGGATCGGCAAAAATACTTATTTTATTAATAATACAAAGGGGAACATGGAGGGAACATGGTTTCTATCCCTGCAGTTATGTGTCAATTTGAATCGAGAAAATTCATTCGGAATTCATAATTGAGGATATACCCACAAAACTTATAACTAGACGCCCATAGTCCTGATAAGGCCATAGTTTTCTATTTCCAGATTGAAAATCTCGTTAACGGCTTTGCTCAATAAATATACGGCAAGTTTAGAAGAATGATAAAACAAAAATGGTTTAGTTAAACTATTTTCCATTGCTTATTACATATTATCCTCATTTTTTGGGGCAATTTGTGTATCGCGCTACTGAAAATCCTCCTTATTTGCCACGAACCATTCATTGTATTATTTTTTCGCATGTTCATACGAACCAAAGATCTGCTCGGCCAATGCATCACACATCGGCACAAACAAATGATGATCGTCTTACTATCAAGGCGACTGTGGATTGTACTTCTGAGTCTCTCCATGAATTTTTACATCCGAGATTTCGAAAATAAACTCAGTTTTCATCCACAGTCACGATGCAATGCAAAAAAACTTTAAAATCTGCTTTGTATTATTGTTCGGGCAAAGAAAATGCATCGTCGACGAGTGCTCTTTGTTTGGCGCAAAACTCGACAACTTTGTTGTTTGTGTTGCAATATGTGTTAGCGTTACGAGTGATCAGCCATGCAAGACACAAGAAAGAAAAACCGTGACTTCGGACTTGTTTATGAAATTGCCATTTCATACTCAAAAGAGATGATTCCTATAATCTTCTTGTGCGAAATACTGAACATTTTTTCAATCTTTCGAATATATCGGTGTCAGAGAAACACCAAGCACAATATTATTGATCATCGTGTATAAAGGATATACAATCTCAATATCTTGTCTATTATATGAAAGTAGTTTTTCCATTTTTTGCTTCGATTTTTCGATTACATTCCAAAATGGGTTCCTAAGCTCAATCTGAGTAAAAATTTCCAAAATAGACGCCAATGCTTTTTTTGTTTTTTAACAATTTTTCTCGAATGTAAATAAAAAAAATACTATTAATGAAAATGAAAATAAAATTAATAGATTGGGGTGAAATGAAATTTCATTTCATGTCAACTACTCACATTTAGCGGTATGTTCGTTTTATCAAAACATTTCTAACTACCAAAAACAGCTTCAAACTGTAACTGCTGTAAACTCTATCTTGATTAGTATTAAATTCTAAATTGGCTTAAGCTTATGTCTCGATATGTGTGGATATGTGCGGTAAACAATTTGTTGGGAGTAAAAAATAACGGAATCCATACAGGCATGTTGCTTTTGGGAAACGGGCAGAACGGGAACATAGACTAAGGGCACTCGGCTTTCAAAGGCTAAAAAGCTGGAATTTTTGCCGCAAGCTACGACAAATATAGCGATAAAAATTTACATGTCATGGAAATTTCTATAAAGATTGAAAAAATCGGGCACGTTCATCGAATATTATAAAGTACCGTAAATGTATTTATTTAGTTTTTTTTAGAAATGTCTTGGACATTGTCTAGAACATTCGGTCACAGCCGAATATCGTTTTCTTGTTTGTTGTTATTAATTTATACCAATATCGCAGCAAAGACGTATGCTGACTACGACTCGTATAAAACATCCATGTATTCCTGAACTACAAGAGATACCGATCTAAAGCTAAAAAAATGTAATTTATATTAAATCCAATTTCTCTTTTGTTCCTCGGTTCTTTTTTTTTTTTTTTTGTTTATTTTTAATTTTTGTCAAACAACAAAAATCTTTCTTTTAACTGCATTTTAGGAAAACTATTTGAATGTGTGTGCGATGGTGACGACGGTAAACGGTAATCAATAAAATTTAATTACTGTTCCCAGTTAGTTGGCGAAAACTATTCAGCCTAAGGCTATGCTATAAGCAACAAAACAATTTCGTAATATTTTTGTATTTTAAATGCTGTTCTGTTCATCTGTCAAGTGAATGAGGTCAGGTCGGTTTTAAATGATTTCGAAAAAATACATAAAATACTGCAATAACATTTTCTGTTTTTTTAAATGATAACCGAAAACCGCCTTTTGAAGCTATTTACTAAGCTCTCATATAATAAAGTGAAAACAGGTTTTAATAATTAAATGTACAACTCGCACTTAACGACATGAACTAAATGAGAAACATGTTGCACAGCATATATAAATTATGTGAATTTCGACCACTTGGTATAAAATGTTTGCGGAATATTATTATATGAACAAGAATAAAAAAAACAATAAATAAATGAATAAAAAAAAGAAAAGAAAAAGAAATTGGAGAAGAAAATAAGTTGTACTGCTTGCATGTATGTAAACCAGCAGTTAAGGTGTGTTTTAACTTTTATATCCCATCTTGGTTAGCTGCTAATAAATTAATTTTTCCATTTTATTCGCAAGAAATGGAGATGCATTTCCATGGATATATACGCACAATTTAATTTCGCCATATCCGTCCGTCCAGAATTATTTTTAAAATACGTAGATACAAAAAAATGAAGTACAAGACTGAGGGTTAACACAGATATTTGCTTTAAAGACGGATATGATCGTTTCATAATTACAACATAAAGTAATTGTCAATGAATGCAAGCTAGAAGAAATTCTACAAATTTCGATATATTTTCAATAATAAATTACGAAGCACTGCAGATATTGATTTGAGATTTGGCACAATTCACCAAAGCCATCTCATACATATCAACGCATTTGGATAATGAAATGAGGAGAATTAAGAAAAACCAACGTAACTTCGATATATTTGTTTAAGGTGGTCTTTATCCAATATTTGCCCCAAAACGAAGCTAACTTTCTTGTCTGTTTTATTTTTGCTGAAAATAAAGTGCTTTTTTATGATATAAGAGCCAAAGAAACTCATCCGTTCAAACTAAGCCAAACGCAGTCAGTTGTTCAGCAGAACATCGAAATGATAAAAAAAAAAAAAGAAAAACAAGGAAAAACATTATAAACGGACAAAGTCGAACATTAGGTATCCTAAACCGCTTTACTGTCTGTAAGAGAATACCAAACATTATGCTTTGTTTCGATCGAAAAGCATAGTCTTTAGGAGAGCCCTTATAAGAAAGAGGGCCCAGAGCATAAAGTGACGTGGTGTAAATTTTAGCAAAATTAATGTTCCCGCCAAGGATCTTATCATTGTTCGGCTATTTTTGTCATAAAGTATTACAAATTAAACTTTGTTGCCGTTCAAAGGTTTACTATCCATGAGAAACCCTTTATAGCGGTTAGAATACAAAAATAAATGTAAACGTCAACCGACTCACACTATGAACGGTTAAATATTAGATCGGTTTGCCATATAAATGCTTAACTTTCAAAGGAACGTTTACATAGGAGGGGGTTTATAACATTGGACCTTTTTCGATTCAAATTTTTCACATCGGTTTAGTATGTCAAAATGCTATTATTCAGGCATTTTTGTTAAGAAATCATCAATACTCTGATTCGTGGGTTATATGGGGAGTGGTCGAAAAAATGATCCAATCTAATCTATTTTCAATAGGACTTGTTCCTGGGCCAAAACTTATAAAATGACTATAAGTTGAGCACAAAAGCAACGTGGACAGACATCGGACGGATAGACAAGCTTAAATCGATTTAGACATACGTACATTACACACATTTGCACAAATTTAATATTACCTATATCACAAGTGATATAAGGCATAATGAGCAGAGAAGAGAAAGAGAGAGAGAGAGAAAGAGCGAGAAATAGGGAAAGAACGAAAGAGAGAAAATGAGAGGGAGAGAAAAGACTTTTGACTTAATGCCAAGCAAATCGTTAACTAAAACGGATATATATCATTTAGTATATGTTATGAAGCCACAACAACAATTACAAATAAATGTTAATACATAATAAAAAAAAAAAAAAAGAAAACAAGAAAAATACCACAAAATCTTTGAAAAGAATTTTCATATAAAACAACGCTGTATTAATATTTGTGATGTTCTTGTTCAACTTAGTGATTCGTTTTGTGCCAATGTTTTTTTTAGAATTTTGATTTAAATTCTAAAAAAGAAAGCAAACAAAAAAAAACAAACATGCGTTTCATGCGAATTTTTTTCCGTGGGTCTAACACAAAGTTTTCCCCACACCAAAATGACACGTAAGAATGGAAATGAAAAATCAACAAAAAAATAATTATGAGATTTAAGAAATCAAAGGTAAATTGTGTTGTATACAAGTATCGTCTGACGTATATACAGATACATGTGTATGGATGGATGTGTTTTCATATAAACACATGCGGACAGAAGTATAGGTGTGAGTTTTGTGTTCTATGCGATAGAAAGTGCACAAAGGCCACACAACGTTTTTACATGTGTCAAAACTCTTCAAAATTAATTCCCGGAATCCCACGTGAGCTAGTTCTTGCAGTAAAAAATTCGGGGCTTTTGTGTTGCTTTAATAGCTTTTTTAGCTGGTCATTGAAATAGGTTCGTCCTCTTTAACGATGTCAAAAAGTGAAGTGTTTTGTATTATTTTGCCGTGAAAGTGGATTGTAAAGGTAAATCGTATCTCTTGAAAACGAAGTGCAATACGAACTAAACTTTATAATAGTATTAGATAGGTCGAGCACATCATTGTAGCCAAGAAGCAGGATGGCTAGGTCATCAGCTTCGAAATCAGGGAAAAATGTACAAAATTAGTGCGCCGCACTACTAGGTCGGTCACATAAACACCCAAAGTGTTGAGCCGCGCAGCAATGCGTCATCTCCCCAAGTCGTCTAGAGCAATTTCCAATGAAATTGGGAACATTTTATCATCCCGAACTATTCGTTGACGTTTATTAGGAAAGATAGTTCGGAAAGTTCGCTTGCCCGGAAAAGCCAATTTGACGAAGAGCTTTAGCTGATAAGAATTGAAGTCCACATTAGATTTACTAAAACGCCTATGAAGCATAGCGGAGGAAATCTAATGGTATAGGCCCGTTTTTGTTGGGAGAGTATCGGTTAAATACATCTCAGAAAAAACACTATCGATCGATTTTTATAGGACAACTTATCGGAAACTGTAATATTACCGCATGCCAAAGAAAATAAGCCACAACTACGGAAATTTCAGCACGATAATGATGAAGGAATGAAGAAAACATTCATACAATTTGACGAAAGCGTGGTTTCGAGAGCATAACTAGAATGTCACCCTTCCTTCCTTAATCCTTTTGAGATTGTTTGGGGACAACTAAAGCGCCACATGCCCTGTAGCAATAAACGAGAATTGTGGGAAAATATTCAAAAAGTATGGTATAATACCCCATTAGAGACTTGCGATTATCTATGTCATCCACGCCTACAAAAATCGAAGCTGTCCTTAATACTACGAGTCATTGTACCGTCCTTTGACTGTCTGGATTCATTTCTCTAAAAATGTTTATTTGTTAGCTTTAAGCGTTTACATATGCACCTATTTTGTTGTCCAGCTGGAGACGTGCGATATTTTCGAAAAGAACTTCTTTTAAGTTTTTGTTTAATGCCATTTGTAACTAGGAAAATGTTGGAAATGGAAAAGAATACTCTCTACCAACATAAAAGAATATACACCTATTTATTTTACCAATAGTAATCTTTTTCACATGTCCACACTGAGTTTTGCAATTATTATGGGTCTATTTTACGCGCGTTATGTCCTATTTTTTATACCCATCACTGAAAGATTAGAGGTACATTCATTCTACCCAAAGGTTTGCAGCGTCCGGAAGGAAATCTCCGAGACCACATAAGGCATATATATATATTATTGATCGGCATTTAATTCCAAGCTAAGTTAGATGTGTCCGCCAGTCCGTCTGTGTGCCAGTAATAAATATTGTTCTGCTCGCAAAAATAGAACAATCGGCTTCAAATTTCCCAGAAAGACAGGAAGTCCTTGCACGCAAATTGGTATTTAAATTAGGCCACATCGACCAAAGGACACGACCATAGAATAACATAGCCTGAGATCACCTCTGTTTTGAAAAATTAAAAATAAGTGTGGTTTTTTGCTCGTTACATATGAACCACAACTGATACAACGATAAACATTTGCATTTATATTTTATGTGTGGTCGTACAACGCTTGTACAAACGTGGAAAAAATGGGACACGTCTACTTAATGTTATAGAATACCGAAATTTCGTTTACAGCATCCAGAAAGAAGCTTGAGAGACCATACAAAGCCTAGATATTTTACTTTTTTCGCCGGGTATTGTAATGACAAACCTTTGATGTGCTGATGGTTCCCCATCTCGAAGTCGATGAGTTCCTTATAGCTTTTAATATAGACAAACCATCAGTAACAATGGCAGTTTTGAGTTTGTCTTTATGGGAATCGATCGCAGCGTGAAGGATGGCACTGGCTTCGATCGTGAAAGTTGAATCACTTTCGTGAAATATGTGATTCAGAAGAACCTATCCTGAAGCAATATACCATGGCACAAGCAGGTGGAAGACCGGAAAATTGTAAGCCATCTGTGTTTAAAAGATTCCAATTGTTACTTTCCAGCAGTTGGGTTTTTCCAGCAATTAGATTCCTGAAGACTTAATTTGGACCGTCTTCGTTCTTGTGCATAGACAGCGAAATGCCGAAGAAATAGTCTTTCAAAACCCATGGAGGTTTAAGATCAAAATAGCGGACAATTTTTAAGGGAATGTTCAATTCCTTTGCGACGTACAAACAAAGGTCAATGGCGGATGGTGACTTGCGAATTTTCTTGGCAATAGTAATCTTTTTCACATCTTCACCGAGAATTTGATTTGTTCGAATTAAGAAACTTGAGGACGATTTTAGCTATTAACTCGTAAAGACTATTTTCTAAAGTTGGGAGACCAGTTTCAATTATAATATTGTTGATGGGCGTCGTCCGCACAGCAGAGCACAGCAACTTGCTCTAAGGGCTTGGCGATAGATCGGTTTAAGGATGTTGATATTAGATTTGCAGCTATTGCCATAAGTTGTCAAAGCATAGGCAATCTTGCTTAAAACAAGCATTTTAGTAAGATAAGCAATAGTGTTAATGTGCGTGCGCAGGGCTTTTCCATTCGAACGGGTTATTGATGTAAACACAATTGAACAAACAATTTATAACTTTTGTGTATTCTTTTCAGACGATTTGTATCGCAAGCGAAGGAGAATTCTCTCACTTATTTGAACGCAAATATATAATAAACTATATATGTAGGGAGTTGTTGCAAATACGATAATCGCTAGCTACGACAGGTGAAATCAAGTTCTGCTTAATCTGCTGATCAACTGAATACAACAATAATTGATTGATTGCTTGAAGTCTACATTTTAATACAAAATATCAGAATTTTTATCAGACTAAAGAAAGTGCGAGCAGCCTAAGATGTCCTGGAATGCGTTGTTTATCGGTCTTCTTGCAATCCGCATACCAACCAGTACAAGTACATTTGATATATTCGTCCTTAAGATGGAAAACCGGGCTAATGCAGTCTTTATGATTTCGTATCTTCCCAGAAATAGGGGGGAAAAGGAAAAAAAAATTTCTAATTTTATTTTTTAACTTTGCAGCTTCAATGGAACGTGTTTACACGGCTTAACGTTTTTCTATTCACTCTTTGATGCGTTTTTCCATTCTTTGAGAATGGAGGAAAAATGTGCTACAAAATTATTATGAAGAATGAAACTTTGGTGCATATGTTTGTATGTAGCTGCAATAATTTGGAATGCAGCACGCACCACTAAGCAAGATAGAGAATCTCAACAATTGTTCTGCGCGCACATCTGCATATCCATGTTACAAACTTTAACCGGATTATATATAAAAAAAATGTGAATGTGTATGTGTATGTTAAAGAAATAACGGCTCCCTTATATATAAATTTGTTAGTGCGTATGCATGAAAGTGCATATTTCCAATTCAATTTAGTTAAGATGGCGTAAAAAAAGTATTCTTTTGAATGATTATTAGGCTCTTCCCCATTTTCGTTTAAATGAAATTTTTCATTCTTGAAGAGAATTCCAAGCTAGTAAGTAAATTGAGAAAAGAAAATTAAAGAATGTAAGAGAAATGTTTCCGCATTTTTCGAAGCAATCTTAAGTCATGTCCTTCGGTGCAGAAACAAATGTCTTATTAATACTGTGTACAAGTTAAATAATATAATACAATATGTACTGATACATATATCAATATGTATGTAAAAGGGAATTCTTGTTATTTTTTTTTCTATTGAGACGCAATCAACGTTACGGTCGTTAGCACGTCTTAATAAAATGCATTTGTTCGAGTGAGAAAAGAATTTCACATCGAAAGACGTTAAGACGCTATAGTCGGGCAAACCTGACCGTTAAATACCCTGAAACACTTCGTCTAACGCCATTCATTACTCATCTACATATGTTAGAAAATTGATATATTGAATTGACTTGATGCTATAAAGACATTTGCTTTTCATGGGGAGAAGTCTGAGAAGTGAACTTATGCGGCCCAAACTTCGCACAGTCTATTTTATGCCAAATTTCGTTATAAAATATTAAAAATTAATCTTTGCTTCCATATAAAGAGTTCAGAATCATTTTTTGAATCCATTTAAACTTGTCTGTCTGTCCAACACTTTTGCGAACACTCCGCATATAAAGCCTTGTTTTCGAGAAATGAAAAAACATATGAAAATATATATGAAAAAAGTTTGCAATTTTCAATATTTTTTCAATCATCTTCCATATGATGGATGACTCCTACGATCTAGGCTACAGAGGCCTAATCTTTAATATTTTACGATGAAATTGTACCCATAATAATAATATGGCATATTTTGGATCTCAACTCTTCTCTCAAGAATTCATAGGAAAATCATGGCTTCACATTGAAACAAGATATCATTTTTGATTTTTTATAATGAAAATAAATGAAGAATTGCATTAGGCGCTGTGATGTAGGTAGTAATGGTCGGCCTTGTCCGAGTGTTCTTTTCTTCTTTCTTTTCTTGGTTTTTCGAAGAACTTTCAAATGACAGAGTATTCAAAGAATGACCACATCCACCACTAAGCACATTGCTTTATCGTGAAATTAATCCGATATAATCCATTTTCCATGGCATTCGACCTTGAGATGGAACGCGTTCGTACAACAAATTCCATTAAACTGCCTCGAAAACTGCTATATGTAGAGTGAGCCCATGGACAGAAATTTGGGAAAATGTTTCGTAATCGGTTAGTCCAATAGAAAGAGGGTCTAACTTATGTTATTCTGGACAAACTTAACATATTCTGTACCATAATCGGCGTAAACTATTGCCTTTATTTTGTAAAGGAGCGCTATTAAGATGAGAACCTTTGCTAAAACGATTCCAGCGATGTATATTAAGTTTTAAGCACGAGAAAAACGTTATCTGTTACAATAAATGTATACTGTTTTCAATTAAAAAAATCAAATAAGTCAAGTACTTAATAAAGTGCTGTTGCGTGTTAAAAACATTAATTGTTGTGTTAACTCGCAGATACGCGTTTGGTTAAGTTCGCAGAATATTAACAAAAACACTCGCAAATTTTCCCCAAATTTAAAACAAGTAAAAACACTTAAATAGGGCGGGACCCTCTATTAGATACGCTACACCATCATCCTGCAGTAAATCGTGTGTCGACTTTTCAAAACAAGTCGTTGTACGGGAAGCGGTCGAAATATTGGTCTGATCTTAACCATTTTCAGTAGCGTTCGTAGCGCGCTTGGACAAAAAAACGTCAATGTACCAAATTTCATCAGAGCATCTCAAAAAATGCGTTATGTATGTTGAACACAAGAATATAACGGACAGACAAGTTTAAATCAATTTAGAAAATGATTCCGAATTGATCGGTATAACAAAAGGTAAGCCTTTTTTTGTTGCGTACATCCGCACCAACTTGAGCTACTCTTGTACCCCGAGTGCTGTAGCGTATACAAACAGTGACCGAATTATAATACACGCTATTCGAGTTGCTGGCCATGCACTGCACTTGTCTTGGGGCTTTTGTTAATTACGGTCGTGTTGGCGGACGGATCATGCCCATTTACAAACTTCACCTTCCGCATCGATCGAAAAATTCACAGGCGAAATTTCACTATTCCATATTTTAATTTTCACGACTTTGATGATTTCATAATAACACATGACGTCATAATAATCCACCCACTAAGTATCGTATATTTTAATTATATCCTACATCGCTTGTGGTACGACGGTATTTTACGCTTGTGAATGATATAAATATTTTATGACCAAACATTTTCCTATGCTTTATTAACATTTAACAAACTTAACACATTTCCTCTAGCAGGTGTAACTAAATAGGTTTGTTCAGCTTTCAAAATTATTTATTAATCTTTCACTCGTCACCGATGATTAGATGATATATTCGTTTTCTAGAAACGTTTGTCAAACACCCACAAGAACGCCTTAAACATCCTGCTAAGGGAATATCTTCCTAATCCCTTTCAAATTCTGAATCGATTTAGTTATATCGGTTTGTACGTCTGTCAGTCTGTGTAATTCCCCTATATGCTTAAGTTAAAGTATCGCGATTTTAAATTTGACAAAAATATTGGAATTGCGAAAAGACTGAGATATAGGCCCATATAGGCCCCATGGGTCAAAGAACACACCTATAACGCAACATAAACTAGGAGCATTTTTGTTTTCAAACGACAAAAAATTTGCTTTTTACTAGTTTCTCATAAATTGCAACAAGAAAAATATCCGCACGTATTCTACCCGAAACTATAGAGCATCGAGATCTTACGTTTTTGAATTTTTTTTTATTATAAAGTTGGCGACAATATAAAAAAATCATCCAAAGCCGATTATAATTTTCTCATTTAATTCATTCATAAGTAACTATTTCACAGCTGTGAAGATAAATATGGATTTGAATAACAAAAACATTTATTAGCTGCATTAACAGAGCTCTGTAGAGGCACTAATTTTGCTATGTTAAGTGGTTAGCTTGTGATTAGATAGATTATGGTCGAATTTGAATCCATTCATATTAGAAAACGTAAGATATTTTTGGAAGCATCACGTGAATCTATATCAGAATAACTTCGAAAACCTTTTAATAGATGCTTAAAAATTGCTATGTTACCGGCAGTCGATCGCACTCTACCAAAGTAGAGTATTTAGAAAGCTTGTGGCAATCAAATTCCAGAAAATTCCACCCATATTCACTAACATACATCACGAGAACCGATATGAAAATATCTTTTAAAAAAGGTAAATAAATTCAAATTCTGATTTCCGGAACTAATTCTATTTAGTCCATTCAACGCTGAACATTGTAATACTGTTTTGTTTTCTGATTATGACTTACGGCAATGTTTTTGTTTTTTTTTTGATTGCTTTAAAGATATGATATGACAAACATTGCAGTTGTTGTGAATCGGAATGTTGTTGTGTGAATCAAATATTTGGGGGTATTAGTAGACAGACATAAAGGTCACTTCATTTGATGGACAGAGAATTTTGCAAATTTTTCGAAAGACATGCAAGACATGCATATTGATTTATGACAATTCACCTGCCGGTAACATAAAGTAAAAGCGGATTATTTTAAGACAATATTAGATATGATTTTGGTAAATCGCATTATGAAATGGAAGATAGTGGAATTTTTCTGATAATGAATAGGAAAAGAAAACAAAGAAGAACAAGAAGAAAAAGAAACATACAAAGAAGTTATTATAACCTTCTCTATCATTGGCAATGTCCGGGTATCGCTTCATCCGTGTAGTACCATCAATCCGATATGTTTGTATTATTTATTCATTTATTTGCAGGGGCATCACCTGCTTAATACTTGTGAAGCACGGTTTCGATACAACATTGAATATATTTACATTACATAGATTTACATTATTTCAACGTATCCTACAACACGGTACATTTTTTTTTTTCGTTTCATGTTATACCTAAGCTTAGCTCATCTTATGCTATATGATATTTTAGTTTAAATAAAAAAAGTTTCGAATGGTACGAATTAACCATGTTAAGCGGGTGATGTCTTCACTATAAATGCATACATATGCATTCATATATATACATAGGTTTTTTGCTGAATTACTTTTGTAAAAAAGCACAAGTTTTTGTTTTACTTACTTTACTTTACTTACTCCATTTGTGTTAAAAACATTCCCTTTATGTTAGCGTTTTATTAGTAACAACTTTTTCTAATCAGTTAAAAAGATTTAAGTAAGATATCAACAGAAAGTAACTACTATTGTGAATTATTGTAACAGGAAAAGATAATGCTTAAGGAGTGATAATCACTATTCAGCAGTAAAATGATAATTTAAACAACTGTTAGCACAATTTTTGTGAACTATGACATCAAGTTGAGAGACGACAACGACAACGACAGAACTCAAAAATCGAATGTGTTGCGAGCTACCAGCTGGGGTCAGCTCATCGGTGTATTCCATGCGTTGCTATCCTACCGTAAGTTTACCTTGTAGAGTTTTTCCGATTATCATACACCGATAACCAGTGCAACGGCCCGTTTCATTACTCATATTACATTACATATCCTGATGGTTTACTGAAATATGTATATATTTTTCTTGTTCTTAGACTAACTTGTATAGCTTCATATGTATTTTATTTACCCTTTACTACTCATTTACTCTTACTCTATATACACTCGACTATCGCAAAGTTAACTCCTTAACTTATATTGACTCATGTGACTGGTTTTCTAATTGTGATAGTACCATCTAAGTGATAATAGGTTGTCACAATTCAATACTATTTCACTGATCCTTACGGTTGTCATACAGAAAACACTTACAGTAATTATTAAACGTGGACTATGGAATAATAGTTTAAAACTCTGTCTTTACGGACCTTACACTAGAAAGTTCATAAACTGTTGGCCGTTAAATATTTATCACTCACATTGATTCAAACGGCTTAAGTCGCTAATCAAGTTAGTTGTCCGATGGCGGGAAACGGATTTTCCATATTTCCATATTTCCTCGCTTGGAAAAATTAACGCTGGCAATCATATTCAAAGTCTGCTGATGTACTTGGAATAGGATAACTCTACCAATTCGGCGGCGTACGTATCTTACGTCCTTCCACACCAACGATTAACTTAGTCTTTATTGTAAGTACATGCAAATTCCGCAAAAACTAAATGCGGGACCAAAACAAGTTGGCGACTTTGATTCTAATAATTATAATGGACGTCCATCATACATCGTAGCATATATATCATAAATTATCACAATTTAGCGAGAAAAATAATTGAGTATTTGTTGTTCTCCCGAAGAATTTTTCGAGAAAATTTGAAAAATTTCTCATTATATGGGCATGACGTACTTATTTTCTTAAGTTTTTTAGGAAAAGCTTGAAGTGTTGCAATTTTGAGTTATGAATGACGCGAGAAAGGTTACTTAGTCTAAGTACTAAAATTTATTTTTGTATATGAGTTCATCACTATTTTTATGCGGTCATTTTATGAAGTTAATTACAAAAAAAATCAGGCGGGATATGAAATGTAGGTCAACAAACATGGTCAATATTCTCATCACGTGATAAAAGTTGAACTCACTTTAGCTGATGAAAATGTAATTTTTTGACCCATTTATCAAACTTTAATATTTTCCGCATCGAAAAGTGCAGAAAACTGCGACATAATAATCTCTCTCTCTCTCTCTCTCTCTCTGTCTGTCTCTCCCTCTCTGCAATAACAACAAAATTTTCAAACTTTGAATCGATATTTTAGCATCAAAGAACACTTAGCTTGTATGTTACCGAGTTATGCTTGTTAAATAACATCCTAATTATATGGTTATGAAAGGAATATTAATTGCAAAATAGCATTTTGGAGTATTTGTGTTGTCCCATAAAATAAAAAAGTTGCAAACTTTAAATAAATATCTTGTATATGTTTTTTACAAAAATTTTTGTAATTTACATAAGAGCCTTTCAACTTTTTAATGTAAGAAACTTTTTTTTTTATGATCATAATAAGGCGAATATTACATCTATCGGATAGATGTTTTTAGTACACAAACATATGCACATAACTAAACACATAAAGTAAATAATGGCGTCGGTTTAGTCAGATTCATTTGTTTGTCTGTCTGTTTAATGAACGATTGCGGTTTCAGTCACGATCAACCTGACAGTTGAGTTAAAAAAAAATTAGTTAAGTCATTTATAATTATTAAAACCAGGAAAACTTAAAATTTACCTCATACTGCAATATGATTCTCGTAATGGACATTTCATTATTTTACCCTACACCACTTTAACTTTATGCGGATGTATATAACACCCAGAACGACTCACCGTTACAAAACGGTTCTGAGCAAATCTAAGCTTGTCTGTCTATCTGCCCGTATCATGTATTCTTGTGTTATCTACAAGCAATTTTTGAAATATTTTGGTGAAATTTGGTACACTGACGTATTTGGGCCCAAGAATAAACGATGTTGAAAATGGATCAGATCGGGCCAGTTTTTCGATCATTCTCAATGAGAAAATTCTGAAATTTTTAAAATTTATCGATAAAAATCGCAGCGTAGCAGAATTTCGGCATTCGTATATTCGCAATTAACGTAAAAAGTCTAAATCGGATGGAGCAATTTTGCGAACCCTTCTATACAATTTTTTTACGAAAAATCACTTCTGGTGTGGTACGAACGCTGAATTTTCAACAATCCATGGAAAAATTGCATCGCAAAAGTAATTTGGTATAGAAATTCATCATCCCGAATTTGGACCTTGCAGGTCTATTGTTTGATCTCATGAAGAATAAGCATTTATATACAAAATATTTCCAATATTTGATATTCTATAAGTAATATTATATATATATCTTGACTGTATCAAATTTGGATCAAATAAATCGATTTTCTGGACATTCTAATATACACGTACGTCCTCGTAAAAGATAGTCGCTTATATCCTAAAAAGGTTTAATTTTTACTATTTTACGATGACAATTTGTTCATAATAATAATTTGACATAAAAACTAACTGAATTACATTTGAACCATAGGGGCCTATGTTTTGGAATACATTCCATGCAAAAAATTCTCGTGAAAAGTAAGCTCTTTTTTATTTTATGATGATATATGAAATATTTTTTTTGAAGTGTGGAATGAAAAGGGAATAGTTACAATTCGGCAAAAACATTAATCATAGGAAATTTGGATCACGTAGGTCCATTTATTAAAGCCCATCATATATCTAATTTGTATTTTGAATTCTTTATCACGAAAGCAGGCGAGCAATAATAAAAACAAGTTTGGCAAGCAAATTAAGTTTGCAAAGTTACAATCATGTCACGTGAAGTTTTGGCCAATCCCAGATATATAGAGGCGTTCATGAAAAGCATGCGTTTACATAAAAATAATAATAACGTTTTTATATGTTATTTGGAAAATAAATGAATGAATACGACCTATATAAGGGGAAGTTGCGCCGGCCATTCAGGACTTGTCTTTGCCCCACCATAATCGTTTCACTTGTTTTATTGAGCTTATGTTACAATTATATGTACGCATAGCACATGGTGATTGCAACGCTGCTCGCGATATATTTGTGAGGAAAACAAACCGTACGTTTTTTCTTTCCTTTTACAAACACAGAATAAAAGCTGACAGAATGCGATATAACGTAACTTGAATTTCTTTCCATTTATGCGTTCGATTGGAAAAATAATTATATATTAATTTTGTTGTATTTTATTGTGTCTATCCCGATATGCGCATCAGATTCTTCAAGAAGCATACATACGGCCCGAATCACTGCCAGATATTAAGTCGAATAAGCCAGAAAGATTTGTAGTTTTGTAATGCAATGGCAATCGTCTATTACTATAAAAATTTAATAAAAATTTTAGTTCGAACTGTCACATATGAAGAGAGAATGAATATGGTGGATCAGAGATGCAATTAAAGCAGAACGAATGGATTAAACAAACGAGAAGAAAAAAGCGGATTTATTTATTATAGTTAATGAATTTTTCAATTGGATTGCAAATGTTTATCTTTCGGATATGTAGCTTAAAACTTTTAATTACACGCGCCTTGCAACTTGATAACGTTCCTGGCGTTTGCTTTGTTCTTTAAAAAGGTTTTTCATGTCGATTTTTTTCTACCAGCCTGCTTGCTGCCTTAGCTCGCCATTCATGCTTGCAGTTGTGCTCACTGGCGTCTGTAACTAATGATGTTCTTCTACCAGTAGCAAATTTACCGAAGGATGAGGGGTATATTCGTTTTGTCAAAATCTTTACAACATTCATTAGGAAGATTCAAGGACTTTGTAAACTATATGTATTCTTGATCAGTAACAAATTTTTAGTCGATCCAAGGATATCCGTCCGTCTGTCTGCCCATATGTATAATATTTGTCGTAAACATTCTCCCGGTCGCATAAAATACAAAATCGGCTGCAAATTTGATAAAAACATTTTGTTTATTATTTTTTTAAAAGACTTTTCCAAAAGTTTTATTTTAACTAAATTTGGACTTAAATCTCTCCGAGACTTCGTTTTATAGAATTCTCTTAAGGGTTTAACAGAGCTCTGTAAAAAAATTGTGGTTTGTGTCTTTGACAGTTGTATTTAAATATAATTTCACACCCTTTTTCCTGGCCTCCTCAATAACTCGTAGGCCTCCATTGTAGCTGCTTTGTTAGTAGAGATGTCGTCAAGCAGACGACTTCTGACACTCTCGATGACTTCTCCAAGGTGGTGCTACCTTCCCGTTGCCGGGAGTTTGCAGACAATTATCGGCAGAGTCCAGCTCATATCATATTCGCAGCCCGACTATATATATATATAAGGATAAGAATTACTGCGTGTAACACTTGGTTGGAAATATATTAATTTAAGTATCATTTACTGCAACATGCCGTCATATGTGTGTTGGCTTATGATTTATAACATCGTCTTTTTATGCGACGGGTCATTTTACAGAGATGGTCCGTTTTCGTTTGCTTTCTTTAAGGATGCGTCGTCACATACGTTTGAATTTATTTTTTATTAAAATGCATGTTCAGTCATGACAATTTTGCCGCTCATTAACGGCAATTTGTTGGATAAACAAACAATTTTATAAATTGAGTTAAAAATTCGGATCAATCGTCGTATTCACCACATGAAGCTCCCGTGTCGTAAAAAACAAAAAAGAAATGAGAGAATGACTGTTGTGACGCGCGTTTATCGATTGCATGGCATTCTCGGGAAGTGATTATTTTGCAAACAGCTTATGGTCAGTTTTTAAGATGACCTTTATAACATGTTCTTAAAGACATAATTTGTTGTTAAGAGAGCGTAACATGCCAAGCAGCCAGCAAAAGTTGCAAAAATGCAAATTGACAAAAACATATATGAGATTTATAGAGCGGACCCCTAACAAAACATGCTATATATTGTTTGGCAAGAGTTTCTAGGTACGAGTATTAAAGACATAATACTCTTACGAAATTTACTAAATTTCGAGAAAATGAAATGAATTCACATTAAAACTCCCTGTTGTTCTGTGAAAATAAACAAAGATTTTCCATGCTCTTCACCATAAAAAATAAAGACGCCCTAAGGAGCTAACGATTAACGAAAAGGTTAACAAAAATTCACTGCTAAACGATGAAATGCAGCATGTGAACGGATTAGCAAAATCTCACTGGGAAGTCCAATGAGCAAGATCAAGATGTGCGATGAACAACAACATTAAGACAAAATACGATGGTATTCAGTATCTGTGTGAAAAGTAAAAAATTTTCTCAAAACAAGAGCAACTCGAGTGCGTTATTTGAAAAGGAGAAGAATTTAGTGTGTGGGACTTTATAAACAAGTTCTTCGAAATTAATAAATAAATAATCCATAAGTCAACCTTATTGAAAATTTATAAACAAGTTGTTCGAACTTAACTTCAATAGCTGATGAGGATGTGAAAGAAATTTGAAAAATGCTAAATATATATTTTCTGCCGGGTTTCAGTTCTTCAGTTTTATATCTTTTCGTATAGACGTGCGCGCACTTTAAACGAAATGCACCCACATATATAAATGTGCTAATCATGTAAGCGTAAAAGCACACACACACACACACACACACTTAGCATTTATAAAAGGTTTTTCCGTTTCGCTTAGTTCTCAGCTTCAACTCGATTTCTTTGCCAAGCATGTAAGCGTATAAAGAGTGAACGATAGGGTGTTTTAAATATTAGGTTTTGTACGAATATTCATGACCTATTAAGTACATGTTACATTACATTACATGGAATGTGACTGATGCACGACGCCGAGCAATCTGCTCAAAATTCATTTTTACGGCGTAAGGTTGAGAAAATGCAAATTTTATTAAATTTTAATGGATTGTTAATTGAGAAGACGGACGAGCAGTTCAACAACTGCTATGTCAATGAAAATTTTCACATAAATATCATTAATGTGTTGCTGTGTACATAAGCTTCATTTATACACATATACACATATGTAAAGTTAAAAATAAAGAAATGCATATATATAAATATATATATATATATATGTATATATATCTATGAACGATTGAAGTATTTATTTGCTCGCTGCCCACATTTGTGTTATAATCAATTCAACTTGAAGTGAAAAGTAATTACAGTTCAGAGGTTAAATGAAGAGACGAAAGAACGAATGAAAAGAGCTTCGACTACATTTATAGTGAGTCATATCCCTATTTATATACATACCATATATATCATATATTTATCCATATGTATATATCTCTATATATATTGTATATATACATAAATAATACAACATTTTATTCCTTCTTGACGATATTGTTTACAACTAATTTAAAGAAAGTATTCCACATTCATTTTTCTTTGCTTTATCGATTTGCGCGTACAGAGTGACAAAATAGAGTCAGAAAAAATCGCAAAAAATATAAAGGGTGTGATGATAAACTTGAACTTAATTAATAAAGGCATTTGTGTGCTAACTTAACAGAGCACTGTAAAGGCCCGTATCAACTCTGTTAAATAGTTAGTGTGGACTTAGCTCTGAATTAGAAATTCGCGTTCGTCCAAATAAGACGATTACGATTTTTTTGTAAACACCACCACATGAATCTGTGCGATATGCTGTAACACGCCTAAAATAAATAAATGCTTTTGAAATTGCTTAGTATTGGAGAATGGAGAAGGATGCCACAATGTAATAAAATTTCTCAAAAATACTTTTCAAAAGTAATTGAAACGTAATTTCAAATAGATTTCTGTAATGCTGATGGCAATGAATGAAATTTTTTAGTTCGGTCTCTGTAGAGTTTCAAATTTGATTCATTTCCTCAAGCCGCCAATTATGTTATGATATCATATTTCAACCAGTAGAAGTACTACACCGAGCCGCGGCATACCATTAAATACCCTACACCAGCCCACAGTTATCCATACATCGAATTTTCTATATAAGGCGTTGTGTGCGAAGTGGCGGAAAAAATGGTCCAATCCGAACCATTTTTAACAGACTTCGTTCTTGGGCCAAAACACGCCAATGTATCAAATTTCATTAAAACGTACGGCTTGTAAGTCGGTATTATAAAAGAGAAAGTTTACCTCAAGTCCTTCTGGGTATGGCATGGAACCCAGTGTAGATCACTAGTTGGCAGTGTGCTGCCCCTACGCCCAAAAAGAATATATACACATATATACCCTTATACCACAAGTGGTGCAGGATAGAAAAAGGAATTTCTAAATGGAACGGATGCAGCTCAGTTAACTATTTAATAGGATTAGGGCGCTTACTGAATCCCGTCGAAGTAGTAAGTAAAGTAAGCAAGTTTTTCGAGTTAAATTTAAATTTAGTTTCGCTTGACTTCACTTAATTGCATCTTCAAAAACTACCGGTTCTGCAAAGCAACTGAGACTCAGTTAAGTGTTCTCGAGAAACAGCAAACAAAGTTAACGATTTTTCTATGAGGTAAGGAAACCATCAAACCACACCGGTTTGTTTGTTGCAATCAGGATTTTCGAATTTCCGAGCCCATGTGTTGAATTTTATAATGACTTTCTAATTTGAGTTGTTTTTCTCTTTTACTCAGTACTTCACCTTCCTTTGTTTTATTCTTGCTTCCTCTACTCGGAAGCAAGAATAATGGGATATATATAAGGTCTCCTTTATCAAGGTCAAAAACTCGATAAACTCTGATCGAACCGCGTATTCCTATAACGAATCCTATCACGATGATAGAGAGCCAGCCTCACAGACTCCTACTCAGAGATAGATACCTTGTATCTTAAAGACGAAATTATTTGTGCTCATTTATTTGTGCAAACGAGCTATATGTAAACCTAAAACATTATACTCGACTATGATCGAATCTCTTATGCCCACCAAGTTTACCTCAAAAAAAAAAAGACTGAAAACACAACGAGAAAACTAAATTTCCGTACTCTACAAAACGTTATTTTCTTACATTTTCGCAGGATATGCATGGAAATTTTTTATCGTTTGTCTATTGTAGTTTATGAGTGAGGAACAAAAAATCCAGACAGCAGAGGTCTCCTCAGTTTATATTGCACTGTAGGCGTGCCCTTTACAGCAATTTTGCTCATTTCAACGCCTCGCACATTTGTACGGCATTGGAACGGTCAGGAGAATGTTCACAACTGACATTACAGTTCTGCATAAACTTTGATTCAGTTCACGGCTCGTAAGATATTAACAAAATGTTGTACGGGATCGCATTTTGAATGCGAGAAACTATTACTATCGAAAATGAAACACACATGCCTTGGAGGACATTCAGGAGGAAGTATGAAAAGGGTGACTTGACTATCCTGGCAATGATTGATTTCTCTAAAGCGTTTTTATTCTTGCAAAAGCTTGAGTATTATTTGGGCTTAGTCTGGTTTAGATTAATCTTATCAGGTCTCATTTGGCAAATCGGTATCAAATCGGTGTAGTTGTTAGTAGCTCTTCTACTGAATTAAAAATGATTGCTTCTGATGACCCGCAGCGGTCCATTTTGGGGCCTATACTTTTATTTATGATTTGGTTGCATGCTACAAGTGTCGTGTATACTTATTGACGGTTGATGCTCACATCTACCTTCCGTGCCTTACTCTATGCTCTTGATCGAACAACATAAAATTGAATACGAGCAGAACTGAAGCTATGGTTATTTCGCCCCTGAGTTGTGGCTCTAATACTCTGTCATATGTTGAGATGCTCGGTAAAGCCACTGAGTTTGTTAGTGTGGTCTCCAATCTTCGACTAAGGCTCAACTGTCGCTGCAGTGCTATCGATCATCTTAGTTCAACGATAATGCGTACTCACGATTTTCTGAGAAATCGGTGGCTTTCTTCGTCTTAGATTTCTACGGTTACAAAATCAAGACTGATTAAATGTCTGATGATTGTGAATCTCATAACTGTGGGGCGAACATATATGCTAGCTTAGGTCATGATTCTAGCAATAAGTTGCGGGGTGTTGTTAATAGGTGGATAGGTAGATAAGTTTTTACTAAACGCAGATATGAAAGAATATCACAGTTTTCATGTAATATTTTGGATACGGAGATCCAATCTGCCTTATGGTTAGAAATCTAGTTTTTCTTCACAAGCTCATCCACATTCGAACAGAAGAATTTCTACACGAGAAAATGCTGTTTACTAGGTCTGAACGGACGATCAATTTGGTTCTCTCTGACCATAAGTATTTAGTATTATCCTCAAGGCTGTTCTTTGTTAACGGTGTAAAGTTGTGGAATTCTTTACTCCAACGCACTAAAGCGGTTGTAAGCGTAAAGTGGTTTAGAGTGGCCATTAAAGCCTTCTCTAATCTATAAATTATTATAAATATTATTTATAATCGCGACTGCATCTCTGCCTTGATCTAATCTTGTATGACGTTGTTATTACTCTTGTCTAGTTACTATATTTGGAATGAATATGAATTGCTGCATAATTGAAATGAAATTCAAATCAATTTAATTTTGAACGTGTGAATGTCGTAAAGAACAACTACAAAAAATAAAATTAAAAATATTACCAACTAGACTTGGAGGCGCCATTCTCGTTTGTTTTCGATAAGCCACTCATATTCTTTCACATATGTGTAAGATGGATATGGACGGATGGAAACACGCATGTCTGCTAACTTTTTTTTATGTAAGTTAAAGGAAAGCAGTTTAAACTCATATAAAATGACTTTGAACTTTCGTTTTAATTCAATTCATATCTCATTTAATCAGAGTAGAATTCAAAGTTCTCGTTACACTAAATCGTTCTTCGTCGGTCAGATATCACGACTATCACTGTTATATCTGTGTACATCTATTAAACGCAATTGGTTTGTAGATTTGAAATACTCGCTATTCTTAATTAATTACTAATGCTGTCAGTGACTCAGTTCGAATGTTAGAAATGATTATCAAACGCTTACACATATTGGTATAGAGCATTGACGTGTAAAGTTACATTACTTACTACTACCCGTTCCGTCATGTTTATTTATAAATTTATAAATAACTTTATAACTAACTAAGCAAAGCGTAATAATGGCGAAGGGTATGAAGATAAATTCGAATTTAACTATCAAGGACGTTTACCATCTGCGTTAACGGAGCTCCGCAAACCCGCTAACAGAACACGGTTAAGTAGTTGTGTTTGCTACAGTTACAATTTTCTAGTCGAATTTATCTTCTCATCGTATATGAAAGCATCGATCGGAAAAAAGGTCAATTGTGATCAACAAGGTAACTGCACGTAGTGATATCGTATAAATGAACCGAATGCGAGACTTTCTTTTTAAATATAATTTATTCGCATATTCCTACAGATATAAGTAAGTTTATCTGCATACGTATAGCTTTTTATATAAACTTTTTTTTGCTTTTCTTTTTTGGCAAAACAGGTTTTTATTTATTACATACATATGAGTTTATTAATAGGCAGGCATAGGCTATGTGTGTCCATCTATTTAAATCCTATGCAAAAATTATAAACATTAGTAAAACATTGTTTCTCTCAAATTTATTTATAAACCTGCTTGAATATATATGTAAAACATATACATAAATTCACAATAAAATAACATATATATTCTTTTTTACTTGCTGACCAACAGTGGATGGAAATCAGAAGAAGCTATTGCCAATTATTTTATATTATTTTTTTGTTTTGTTTTTGAGATGCCAAGAATGTGTTAAGTAAACTATTGAGAGGAAAAAAAAAAAAAAAAAAAAAAAAAAAAAAAAAAAAGGCAACTTAAAACGTCCCAATAACATAGTTGTCCGTGACTTGAAGACCTAAATATAACAGAAAAACCTATTAAGTAAAAGTTGAAATAAGCCAGTGAGCAGAGCGACTTTGGATGTCAGCCGCATATTTTCATTTTTCGAACGAATGATAATCTATTTGCATGTACACATACATGCACATATATGAAATATACGCTTGCATATGAGAGTATTTGTAATTTTATTTATTTGTCTGAATAGAATATACATAAGGAAAGATATATACGTAATATTTTGTATCCATTTACGAGCTCCTTTCCTTAGTAATTAAACTCTTATTCGTTTATTAAATTCACTTGAGCAAATTTCTGACACATCGAAGGCAAACATTGATGTTAGCAAATAGTGACAATTAAAAGAAGTATTTACAGTTGCTCTTGTTTATCTTTACCTTTATTTTTCTTTATTTATTTTTTTATTTTTCTTTTTTTTTTGATTCCTATACTAATAGAAGAGAGTTTGTTATCCGATCGACAACTACCCTCTTACACTTGTTAATTAATAAATAAGTGAGTTGATGTCGTAATAACTGATATCAGGGAAAGAGAAAATAAGTAAGTAACAAGTCAGAAAATTATATTCGGCCGCGACCAAATCTTTTCTCCTCATCATTGTTTTCCTAAAAAAGACCGAAAAAACAATAACACACTAAAGTTCCATACTTTGCAATGTAGCATGGAAAAAAGTCGAAGTAGAGAGAAGTAGATCTTCTTTCTATATCCACTTTCCGAATGCTTTTATTTAATACCCATATCGCGTTCTGCTCTTCAAGTCCTTTCATTTCATATCCAATTCTTTATATTGTTAAGAGAAGACGAATCTTCCATGTTATGGCGTCCATTATGTTCATTTTAGAATTAATGCATTTTTATGCAGATAATATATGTTCATGCGAGGAATATACAGAATAAGTTTCAACATTCTGTCTGATTCTGTCTTATGAGTGACAGTAAACAGAAAACGAAAAAAAAGTAAAAAAAATAAATAAAAATATGATCACTTATACCGTTTTGTGAGCCGCGACCGATTTTTTCATTTGTATGCGTAAACAGTAGAGTCCTCCATAAAGTCAATATGGAAAATATGTGTCAGTCTTCTATCTTTCATGATTTACGAGTAATGTGCAAAAACCCCTTAATTTTTGCTTAGAAAAACGGAGTTGCATTCAGTTTACGCCTTACTGAGGGCGTATGCTTTGACCGATTTGCGCCATTTGCAATGCCAAACTGCGTGCAAGAATTTCCAATGTTTCTGTCAAATCTAAAGTCAATAGCTTCATAGACATTACAAAGATATACATACCATACATAGACACAGACAGACAGGCGGACGGCCGTGCTTAAATCGGTTTAAAATTTGGCACTGATCAATAATGCATATACTCCATGGAGCCTTTGAAGCTTCCTTCTGCACGTTGCAAACTTTTTGATAAAACGAGTATATCCATCATCCATCGGTAATGGGTGCAAAAATAAAAAAATTATTTAGTTCGAAATAGTTTTTTTTTTGTTTTATTTTTTATTAATTGTAGACGAACTTTTCCAATACGCAGTCAATAGATAAATGCTTCAGATGTATGTACGTTATAGGTATGTAGGTATGTTATAAACAAAAATTGATTGAAGACTTCGGACTGTTTGAGGTTGTTCCAAAAAGTAATTAGGGGGAAATCACACTCATTTTCAAACTTCATTTTCGAACAAACAATTTTCAAGTCATCTGAAAATGTTGGCAATGACTATAACATTTGAACGTACAAACAGATTTTTATTTTTGCTTAAATGTACTCATAAACCAATGCTTAGCCAGAGTAGATGTTCACATAGATATTAAAAATAAAATTTAAACTAAATCTCTTCCTAATTTCATTCCACTAGAAAAGAAAAAGACAAAACAAAAAGGCAAAAACACGTTAAACAAAACATGCTATGTAAACGTCACCATTCTACTCCGTAGACGAGTCGCTCTATGTATATGCTAAGCTTCAGCTCTCTATTCCAGTGCAACAAATGTATGTTCCTATGGAAGAACGGAGTGGTACACAACGTGTTACGCAAATTAAAAATACATGTATAGATATATCCCTAATAGTAATTCTGGTAGATATTCTGATGCGCCCTACAAAGAAGAAGAAGAGATCGAATACAGGCACTTGTTTCGATGAGGGAAGTCGAAGCTACCTGTTTTTCTATTTAGGTCATCTATTTCGATGCAATTTTTTCTTGTTATTGTGTGTATGTGTGTAGAATTGTTTCCAAGTTTAACGAAATTCCTCTACCTAATGAAAAGGGTGTCTTTTCAACTTATCAGATATATGTAAAGGTTCCCGAGATACGAAACAAATGTTTAACGAAACGTGAAGCTTTGCTTTCCAGGAGAGACGAGAATTATACTTTTTTCTCTTGCACTAAGTGAGAGAGTCCTTCACAGTTTTTAAGAAACGAAGATCCCATTATGATATCGCACTTATTTCACTTTCCATTCATGGCTATTGATGCCATATTTCTACTTCCCATCTTTAGAAGAACATTCCAGGGAAGACTCAAAGAGATTTTCCATCAGTATTTCTGAAACTGGTAACGCTGCTGTTGAAGAAAATAAAAATGTATTCTCGGCTTTTGATCGAACTACTTAAACAATTGATACGAAATCTGACCAGCATCAATGAATTTAATTTGCTGCCGTTACTTTCGTTATAAATTCATTTTATATTGCATTGGTTTGTGGCATATTTTCGAAAACGGTATAATTGAACGACAGAGTCTATGGTTTTTATATTTTAAAGATCCAAACTGATTTTTATTTAATTGCTACTTCTTTTATCAATGCAAGCGAATGTTGTTTCCGCCTTTTCCTACCAGCGCCAAACAAAGACAACCCTGTTAATGGCCACTGTTGTAGATTAATGGGAAAAGTGAAAGAATCGATTGCGAATATGTTTACGTTTCCGAGGAAGCAACGCATGTATCAATGATATGCATCAGGACTGGTTGCAATAACTCTTTACATTTTGGTAGCCACGAGCAAATTTTCGATCATGGGCCCCCCTCCCCAAGTTGTGCCTACTCTTCATCTATTTCTCTCTCTCACTCTCCGCACTTCTTTCTAACAATCAGTATCATACGTATTACATGTAGAGGACATTCCCCGAATGGTTGATCGTATTAAAACAAACAGAAAAATGCTAGGGCTAGTTTTGTAAAGCATTTTGGTGGCTCTCGGTTGCCGATAGTTATATGTACGTGTATGTGCCAAGCAAAAACTTGCTCTATCATGTAAAGATATGGTTATAAAGTACTTTCTTCACTCAAATCCGGCATTCTACCGTCACCTCGTTCGGCTGACATTAACAGTAACGGTGTACGGTCGCAAACTTTGTCTCCGGCCCCCCAAAAATTTCAAGTGACATCACGGCCTCTCTTCGAAAATCCTTTTACATAGCTACTAATACATATCTCTTAAATATAGTCTCTGTTATCTAACCATCATAAAAATTAATGCGATTCGTAAACGTTGGCTTGTATTCAATATTAATTTTGACAAACTGTTTTGAAGAAAGAGCAAAGTCACCTATTTTTACCTATTCTTAATTGTTAAAACAAATGTTTGCCGAAAGAGATTACGGAACGTTGGTGTAAAGATGCTTCAAAGATCTCTTGCCGAATCTTTTAAACTTTCACTTTTCTTCGATTGCCCAAATATATCGAATAGAAAAAAAAAAAAAAATATGAAATAAAAAAATCTCGTTTTGAACATTTTCTGTCGTCTCCCGTTCGAAGACAAGCAAAAAAAAAATAAAAAAAACTATGAAAACATATTGAATTTTAAATATATATTTTTTTCGAAGGGCTTCTGAGGTATGCCCATGAGCTGATTGCTTTTTTGAAATAATTTTGATCGATTGATAATATCATCAATCAATTGCTGTTGCGACGGGTAAATGCTTTCTACCATTGCGACATCTGCCGCATAATAAATTCTTGCCCATAGCCTCCGAATTGAAGGCTATCGAAGGCTGACTAACGACTATCTTATCATTATTAGGAAAGGAAAGCTAAATAAATTTCATTCATTTGATTATATAAAATTATCTCATTTAAAACGAAAACTAGTTAACAGTACTCGTAACTAAAGAGTAATTATGAAAAGTGCAAGGATTATGCTAAAATACGCACAAGTACAATAGGTAAGTGTACGTAACTTAGAGTTAAATGGTTATATTTATACGCACATTGCAAATGTTGTGAAACATTGTGAAAACTGTGCACGTACGTAAATTTATTTTACTTTATTTTCTTTTCTTTTCTGGGAATGAAAAACAAAAATAATTTGAAAACGAAAATGTGGAGAGCATGTGAATGAATACAACAAAATTAATATGGTTCAAGTTCAAAGCGATATAAAAGAAAAAGATAAAATGGAAAAAAAAAAACAAAAAAAAAGAGTTCTGGCAAACTGGAGAATTAACATTTTGTACACACGTATAAGTGGGAGCAATGCATAAACATAAAAAAACAATAAACCGATATGTACTCCAATAAAAGTTGGCTGTAAGAAAAAAAAAAGAAAGAAGGTTTAAATGATATCAAAGCATGCTTTCAAGAGCACTTGCATATAACTCTCTTTCGATAAAGGAGAGGAACAGAGAGTTGATATTGAGAGCGTTATATATATAAATATATATATTTATCTGCATTTATATGCATGTGGGACATGCGGGGCACAAATTTATAGAATGTATGTATGTGTGTGTGTGTGTGTGTGTGTGTGCGATGATGTTCTTGTTGTTGATATATAGATGATATAGGTGCCGACATTCAGTTCGCCTGTGTTGGTAGGTGGGTGAATGCTCAATTATACGTTTGCATATTTTTATTAACTGCATGGATGGGTGCATAGGTGAAATATCGACAATAATAAAATCGAAAGCAATTTAGATAAATCAAAATTTATGCGATACGGTGCTGATTGTTTATATTTTTATTTCAATTAGTGTGTTCAAGCACATCGTGTTTAATAATAATGAATAGATCAACTTACCGCACTGAAGGTTATCATTGTTGGTACAATGCGTGAGCTTGCATTTTGTTGCTTGTAGTGTGTAAAATCTCTAGCAGTTTGTCGTATTAATAAACGGAAACTTCTTACGCACACACTCGCCGTCGTCATTTTTACCACCAGTTGTTATATTATCCTCCTGTGTCCGATCCTTATGTTTACCAGCTGCTTTTGCGATTCACTAGATTCCGGGATAGCGATATGAAACACAAATATTGGATGCTGCTGCTTCTTACTTTTTTTTTTTTTTTTTAATATCTACTCACTACTCCACCTTCACATACAATATTTTTTATATTAATCATACAAACACAACACGCACGCACACACACACACACACGCACACAAACACGTGCTCTATTGCTTTTATTTTTCAAAAATAAATTGTGCTTCTATTTCGTTTTTTTTTTTTTTTTTATATTGATATAAAAACTTGTTTTTAACAAAAAAATGTTTGAAAAAAACAAAAAGTATTAATTTTGGATTGAAATGTACTGACCGAGCTTAACTGCGACAAATAACGTTTACAGCAACGAACGGAACGACAAATTGTGTATGTGCTGAGTTTGATATTTAACACAAGCGAAGCAACTGACGCGACTGACTGATGGACACTGTAGGCGCAACAACAACGACAAAATCTGAAATCTGTATGTATGTATGTTATATATATATATGTATTCGCTTTATTATTTAAAATTTTGCCTTTTGGAGCTTTTTGAGAGTTAAATTTACTCTTGAAATCTCCCTGCGCAAGTTATTAGCTGTTTATTTATTTTCGCACAGACCAACATTGCCAGATTGTTTATTTCCCCTTTCTCAGCTTAGACAATCTCTATTCCTGCAATCGTTTGTCATAATCTCATAATCTCACTGTCAATTGGTAGGTGATGTTAATAAATGCAAAATTTATTTCTTCACTTTACTTTTGATTTATTTTGCGAATTATATTTATTTATATTTCATTAATAAGGAATACATTAACGATCTTCGAAGTTCTCTTCAACGAAATAACTAAACACTTTTCGTGGTAAGAAGCAACTCAGAAAATTTACAGCAACAAGTGGTGATCGCTCTTAGCGCTTTTATAAGGATATTCCTAAAATAGGTACTCGCAAGGTATTGACAATCGGCAACTCGCTGGCTTCCTTACCGTGAAACGTGTTGTTGTATTTGCTTGGCATGAAAATTTTATTATTAAATCAGGAAGAAATTTTATGAATATACCATATACATACAACGCTAGGTGGCGCTATAACTTGTAAATAATATGTACATACATATCTACATATGTTAACATATTTATCTCTAGCCTCGATTCAGATCGATTTAGGAACTGATTCTATCCGTCCGCTTGTCTTGTCATCGTGTGTTCAATCTAGAGGTGGTAAGTTTTCACATACTTTGGATAATGGCTTAGATCAGACTACTTTTTCGACCATTCCCCGTATAAAGCCTTATTTTGAAAAGTCGTTATGAGGAAAAAATTGAAAATTTAAAAATTTTTCGGTATAAGTCGCCAAGTAATAGTATTTCGACATTCTAAATTGGGCAATGTTTTGAACACCGTCTGAAATAACCGATCCGTTCCTACTGATCACGAAAGTGGATCTTTGTATGGTCAAAAGTTATAATTATCAATATTTCATTGTGAAAAATGGTTCATAATAGTAAATTGACAAAGAACTCAACGTTACCGAATTTGGATCACATACGTCTATTTTTTTTGGTATCACTCTTAGTAAAGCTTCTCAGAAAATGTAAGGAAGTAAATGTGTTCATTATAGTAGTTTAACATAAAAATTAAGCGAATCAAATTTGGATTACATAGGCCCATTTTTTAGACCCTAAATCCTTGTATGGAAAGAGAGTTTAATCTGTAGTTTTTTATGATGAAGCTTGCTGATGGATCACGGCATGGATTACTTTGAGCATACTCCTATATGCGGACTTTCATAAAAAGTGTGCCTTTTGGTGAAAACAATGTGTAATCGTTGGGTATATTATTACCAGAATGATTGAATAACTGCACTAGGCGAAGTGGTGTAGGGAGCTCACCGGTCTATTTGCAAATTTTACTCCAGGCAATTAAATTAAAGTTTGCCACGTTTTAAGCTATTCTCTTCATGTCCCTACGCTTTTTCTAAAGCTAACCGTGAAATGTAAGTTTGATTATTGGACACTGAATGAAAAGTTTACCTATTGGAGAATGTATGCGAAAGCTTGCAAAGAGTCGATATTTAAGCTTTCAAAGACCGAATGGGCAACGAATCTCGACTAACAATCCAATGCTCGTTGGTTCAAATCTTAAGTGCGCTAGAGTTTTCAATAGAGCGAGTAGCTTAACATGTGCCAGTGCTTTAAAACTTTAGGCTTAAAATTTATTTCCCTGGCTAAATTAATTCTAATAATAATAATAATAATAATAAGAAGAAGAAGACGAAGTATTGTAAGCAGATCAGAAATAGAAAAAGTAATTGTTTCTTGAATTAAAATAATGCCTGTAAGGTTAAAGTCCTTTTTGTATTTGTAGCGAAGAAGAGCTTAATTTTTGAAAGTTTTTAGGTGGAAATGTAGAATAAATTAGAAGAAAACTTAAGTCTCTTTAAGAACCATGGCAATACAAAAATATATGTTTAGAATAAAAGTTTAGACATTCCAATGTCCCGGCTGAGGTGCTTTTCGATGCGCGTTCATTTTTCAGCGAATTTTACCGAACGTTTGTTGCTACCACATATACGCTATTCTATCCACTAATTCATCTTGCAACTCCTTTTATAGTAAGAAGAAATGCGTTTCGAGAAGACCCTTGGTTTTCGCATTCGAATTAACCCTGCCGCGCCTGTTCATTGTTCGCATTTTGAAAGACAAAACAATTGAGGTGGAAAGCATCACCTGGCACATGTATAATCCAATGGCGAGTTTCCTATTGCATACGAATCGTCTCATCTCGTGCAAGAAGTTTTATGGTCAATTTAATTTTCAAACGAAAACACTTGACGCACAAATTCGGGATCCTGCGAGTAGTGTCAGTTTGCTAGTGCGAGCTTAAAAACTCTATTAATAAACCTGAGACTCTTGTCGACTTTTTATGATGCATAGCAGTAAGAGTTTGCCATCAATGCAGTCTTGATCAGCGTGAATAGCACAATCGGTGTAGCCGCATTTGTGGATCGGTTCATTTAATCGCTGAAGTTGGTATAACATCGCAACGTTGTGCAGAAGATGAAGCTGTGTCTGAAATATCTTCGGTTACAATTCTGAAGTGTACGGCGAGAATGCTATGAGTTAATGAAGGAGCTGAGAGCGGTTTGTTCGATTCGGCTCCGGCAATTTCGATGTCAAACATGCACCTCGCAGTCACTGAAAATGTCGACGAAATTATGCAACTGGTGGAGCAAGACCCGCACGTAAGCTGCCAGTAAATAGCGGACGCATTAAACATCAACCATATGACAGTTTGGAAGCATTTGAAAAGAGCAGACTCACAAAGGGAAGCTCGAAACAGCGGAGACTTTTCAATATGACTCATTATTATCACCGATGGATGATGGGATATTCATTTTGTCAAAACGATTGCAACGAAGATCGACACCAAATTCGGAATCGATTGAAGCATGTCCGTCTGTCTTTTGCAAAAATGAAGGTATCGGAAGGTGAAAGAAAGATTGTAAGTTCCTGCAGCCAGGTCGGCATTGAAAATGGGCCAGATCGCTCGAGGGGCACGCTTACAGTGAAGACGCCTCTATTTTCCAAAAAGAATAAAAACATGTTTTTTTTGCTCATTACTCAGATAAATCTACCAAAAATCGCACTATACATTCTATGGGCGAGGCTACCTCTACAAAAATGGGAAAAATCGGCCACGCCTTCTCAATTTTATAGTGTGTCATAATTTAATTTTTTTTTTTCAAAACCTTTATAATGCCCAGCAGCAAGCTTCAAAAACCTCCTAAAATATACAAATTCTTGGCCAGTTTGAAATTAGGAATGCATCCAAACACCTCTGTCCGTTCATACGTCCGTCTGAGCAGTTGCGCAGTATCTGCGATAAACATTCTTCCGTCCGCAAAAATGAAAATATCGCCTACACACTTGCAAAAGAATTCGAAATTGACCCAAACTTTTCAAAGAATTGTAGGCGTACAACGACCATACGCTTTTATTGTAAAAACTTGAAGCACTTCTGTAGTTCTGCAGTTCTTTTGCTTTTTCTTTAGGATCACAGTGATGGGTTTAAAAGGTTCGGTCACGAACAAATACAATTTTGTCTCTTGTTTTTTTTCTTTTTTTTGGAATAGACTTTTTTGCTGTATTCTTGCTTGTTTGCGTCGTATAACAAGCAACTTTGAGCATCGACGACTTGCGTTTGATGCGAAATCAAAACAAGCGAAAAAATTATATCCATCTGCAATCGAATCATTTATAACCAATGCAGTTATCCTAAAAACGGTTAAAAAAAAAACAGACAAGAAGTATATTTTCGTTCCTTGCAACATTGGGCATGGCTAATATTTTCTATTGTTGTATTGTATTGTGTATCTGTTGTATGATAGCTTATGAGTGACGAACCAAAAACTTGCAAAGTAAAAGTATTCTCAGTTTTGCGTGCATATAGGTTTTATAGGTTTATCTGCTATAGGTTCTGAGTAGCGAGTAGAATACCAATATTTTCATCCTTTGGAAAGTAGAAGTGCTCTCACTATACGTGGGAGTATAGGCGACATGTCCATCCACCAATTTGAAGCATTTTCATGTTTTTTTTGTTAAATATGACCAAACACTCTGTGGTGGTCCCGTGTACGTGTGACACAGTGATGGCACATGATGACAAAGACGTGCGGAACGAGAGAGATCAGCAAGCTAGTGGGCACTCACCGGCTATCCTTATGACAATCTCTAAGCGAAGGCCAATAAATTCTTTATCCTTTTCCCTTCCCCGTTGACATAATCCTTCTTGACCATTAGGTTGCTCACACACACGTATGAGAAAAAGCAGTTTAAACAAATTTTCCTTTTGTGAAACTTGCATTTGGTTTTAAAGAATGCTTTTGATATCGAGTTCTATGTTACGTAACAAGTTTGTAATTAACGTATTCAACGTACAATCTATTTGATAGGCACTGTGAGATGTAATGCAAAATTCAAGGTGTAGTTCAAAGTCCATGAATTCACATTTTTAATGAGAGTCGATGATTGTGTTTCGTTCATTCATTCATAATCAATGATGAATCACCAATACTGATCACACTAACGTGATGCTTGATGTTAGGCAAGCATAAGCGGCTTGTCGGTTCTAAGCTCGCCAAAATCCAAAAGGCTAAAGCATATTTATATTTATTAGGTTTGTTGCAAGTGTGAGAAGATTGATTTCTTTTGTGAAACAGAATTTTGGTCATTTTTGGGGCCGGATGAATTCTCTTCAACCCCGAGTTTTTGTTCTTGAGAAGCAGTCCTTTTTCGGGCTCTGCTTATGTTTTTATTTATACCATGTTTGCGATAAGAAATCAATCCAGGCATTGATTGCTGGCAACACCAAGCTATTAAAAAACACCTGCAAGGGTGTTGCCATTTAATGACGTAAAAAACACATCACTTCAAGAGTTTATTCCTTGTCATAGGATTTATGTTTGCAAATACGAAGTATTAGGTTTTTATGTCGCTTGCTTTTTTCTAACCCATAAAAGTGATGTTGTCGGACTGATAAACACTTCAGGCATGAAGAGGAGTATTCTGCCTTGTCCTTTTTGTTTTTTTGAAAGTTTAACCATTTCCGGTCGTTGTCGTTTATTGGTTCGCTGGTCTTTTTGGTCAGCAGCCTCTTTGCACCTTTTATTCTTGTAAAGAAATTTCCAGCTTTTGTATTTCCTCCACAATTCACATCGCGTCATAATTATGGTTATAACGAGGAAATTGAAATAAATATTATTTTTGAAAAAATATTATAAATTATTTCGTTACGCAAATGACATTAGAAAGGGGATAAACTGAAAGTATTGGAGCCTATTTAATAGAGATTGTAAAGCAAGGTCTACTATGTGGCACATGCAAAGTCCACTGGTTAATCGTTAACTGCGTGCGCGTTAATTGAAAATCGATCGGAACTAATTTTGGATCGAACATGAAGATGGTCTTGGCAAATATTTGGGTTACGAAATTTTCACAAATCGAAAATTATAGAGAAAAGTAAAATTATTATTATGGCTTTCCTTTTGAGGTTGTTTCAGTTTCGATTCTACTGCAGACGTCTAATTGAGTGGGTAGAACATAATTCAATTTTTTGTTCTTCATCATTCACGATTCAGGATATGTTTGTGTGATGCTTCTTCTTTAGTAGAAATCGAAAATGCCATCGGCATCGCAAAACTTAAACCAGGCAAAAGAAAACTCCTTATAGGCATTTTAAGATCTTTTCATCTAAGTAAAAGTCACCACAATATGTTGGGACATAATATGCCTTATAACTATTTCTTTGAAGCTTGAAAGTTGAAAAGCGTCAAATAGACGCCGTATTTCCATTGTTAATGAAGTAAGATCGTGTAGAAGTGAACTTTAAGCTGTCAGCATCTATTATTCATCTTTTTTTCGGATCGTGGATCAACAGTTCGTTCGATATGCAATTTCTAGTGTCAGAGCAACTTGAACGAATTATGTTATGGTACGGGCGAGATCGAAAATCTCGTACAGTTTCTTTTTGTTTTTAATTTAACTGATCAGTCAAGAGATGTCTGGGCAAGCCGATGGTCAAGAAGGCAAAGAAGAGGAGAAACTTGTATAGCGGAGTAGATAAGAATCGCAACTACCTGGTTGCGATTTCAAATTTCAGTCCGGTAGAGTTTACCTTGGACGTAGCTATAGTGAATGCTTAGTCGGTAAAGACATAATACTTACCTACTAGGCCGCGGCCACCACAGTTGTACATCTCTCTCTTTCCTCTTTATCTTACATAGGAATAGGAAACGTCCCGTGAGTGATTGGTTACGAAAAACAACGAAAAAAAAGTCAATTTGAAAGTGATTTAGAACGAGGATGGAAAAGCACTGCTGATGCGTTGTCGTGAAGGCGGGAAGAGCGATCGTAAACATAAATCTTGTTTTGTTTTTTCATGTTTTTTTCCATTTCTTTCATTGCAGTGAAACTTACCTAAAATTCAATGTAATGTTGCACGTTATAGATGGAAGAAGAAAACAAGACATTTATATATATACGTATATGTATATATATATACATACATACATATATATATATATATATATATATATATATATATATATATGTATATATATATTTAA